>MU831773.1:0-107526 GCA_029204225.1 Diphasiastrum complanatum
GGCCCGTGGTGCTCCCCTGCTGAAAATGAAATTTTTTTTGGTTGATGGCTGTTGGTGCTGCCCCTGCTGAAACGCAGCTCTAGGGTCCGGAAAGAGGCAAAACTGATGAGATTGGCTAAAATCGTGGCTGGGAGCACATCAACAAATGGTGTTAGAATGCGGCTGGGTGCAAACATTCAAGAAATGGCCTGCTCCCAAATCAACTAGATAGATGGGCTTAGAATATCTTTTAGGGCGTGGAAAAGAGCAATATTTAAACTCTAAAAACCTAGCAAGATGCTAAAAGAAGAAAAAACCTAGCAAGCATTAAGAAAAAAATAGCAAGTAAGAAAGAGTTAAAAAAAACAAAGGGCGTTTAGCTAGAAACGTAGAGAAAGCAAAAAACGTAGCTAGAAACACAGAGAAATCGAGAAAAAGAGCGGCAACGGTGCCAATGTTGTATCTTAGCATCCTCCGTTGGCTATGGCTCCATCTAGCATGACTATGGCAGTCTCCCAACTAGTCTACGCTATGGCTTCTCCAACTAGCTTGAGCAAGAGGATGGGAAGAGCATTATGAGCATAGGGTGAGTATTTTGATGGGTTAAAATCCGCTCTTCTCTCGTTTCTCTGCTTAGGAACTGACTCAAATGACGGCTTAACCTAAAATTTAATCCTCTAAGGCTTACCCTACTAGAGAATGGAGGGCCTAGATTAACTTAATCTGTTGCCAGATGAATAATATACAATACAATGTGAAGTAACACAGTACATGAAACCACACAAGGGAGAATACTCAGAGAGAAAGATAGGCATGTATTGCAAACGAGGTTCTTCTAAAATGTACTCTTCCACTCTTATATATACTTGGAGTGGTGGTCACTTACAAAAAGGCACTATGGGACAAATAGTCCTCATAGGCTAACTTGACTTTAAATCACATTGGTGCCATTGGACAAACCCCCAATAGGCCTTTGTGACTAACTTTTACATAACTTTTACACTTTGCCTATTCTTCCTTGAGCCCACATAAATTTCACGTGCCTCACCTTGCACAAGCTACAAGAAATCATTATCTCGAAGAAGATCTGAAGGTTCGACAGTTGTAGTTGATGTTCCTTATTTATGAGGCCAATGAAATTCTTCAGTTGTTGATGTATGTTCGAGATTGAGCAAACTGATTTTTTGTTCCTCGAAAAAGTCCATCCACCAATGCTGATCAAACTCATCAAAAAAATGATAAGCTGCTTGAATATTAATTCCAAAAAATTTGATGAGGCAAATGGATCAATCTCACGATGTTCTCTTTGCGCCTTTTGTTCTTCTAGCAAGGACTTCAAGGGAGACAACACAGCAAGCTTAATTTGAGTCGATGGAATGTTAAGCAAAAATCGAACTCCTTCAAGAGGTAGCCATGAAACTGAATTTGAAAATAGTTTGCCCCATAATAATATAATGTCTGATTCATTACATTTGATTTTAAACTGGTGCTGAAAGCTAATATCATTAATATTAGCTACGCATCGTTCTGTTTCGTTGGACGCGTTAACATAATCACGAAAATCATATGTGTGTCTGATTAATGACATGTTTGGCTTTGGCACATACGATTTCTCAACAATGCTTTGAAGCACTTGTAAAAAAAATGCTTTCTTGTGTCTCAATCTCTTAGAAAAGCAACTAAACATTTGATCAATTTGATCGTGGATATGTCCTATCAAAAAAAATTCTATTTTTACTTTTTTGAAAAAAATTCTCCACTAGCATGGACAAGTATGCCAAAACAGTTTGGTTTTTATTTTCCCTAGCAGTGTTGTCAAGCTGCAAATAAAGTATTTTTGCAAGATTTTCACCAAATTCGAAAATTATCTTATGTACAATGGTGATCGTCAAATTTGGATTATTTCGAACATTGGGATAATTAAAAAAGACCTTGGACTCCAAACTGCCATTAAACACAAGTGCTCCAACGAGATGAACCTGAATAAAACATGCCTCATTCAAATTTTTGGGCACTCTGACAAAATGAGGCAACATTGTTTCCTTCTGATCCATGCCATCAATAACAAGACCCATATATTTTTGTGGACATTCCAAACATTTCTTTTGATGCTTGGCAAACTTTTGTCTTTCAACTATTTGTTGATCTATGTGCAGTTTCAAAGCTTTTGCAGCATCCACTAAAAATACAATGATTCACTTATTTAATAGAATAAGGATCATACCATAATGATATTAAAAAAGATTGCAACTTAAATTTTTTCAAAACAGAAAGTATTAAAATGAATGACAAATTTGATTAATATTTACCTTTCCCATCATTGGTCTTTGCAAGTTGTTTTGCATAAGTGGAGCATACTGTCATTCGTGATTTTTTGGGAATCTTTACTAGTCCAAAATCTCTTTTCCAAATTCTAAAAAAATATGAGTAACTCAAATAGGGAACATTTTTTGTTTTGGCAAACTCTTTGTACATCAAAAATATTTTTAATTTTGTAAAATTATCCGGCAAGTGAAAATATAAAAAATTAGGCAATTTCTCTCCATGCATATCTATGAAATACTTTAGCCAAGCAGTTGCATTTAAAGCATCTGGAGAAACAGTTCGACCCTGTAATAATTCCCGTAATGTTGGGTCTTTCTGAAGTCATGCATGCATTCATTGAATTCGTGAGTTTCCAATTGCGTGAACTGCTTTGTAAGCTTTGCGACAAACCTCCAAAGCATTCAAAAAATACACAAATAGTAATTTATCTCATCCTTACTTCGTAAAAAGAAGTTTGATCTTAATTCTTCAATTTCTCTGATACTCGGCTTTTGCAAACAACATGATGAGCAGCAAATAATATTCCGTACCTTTCAAATCTCAAATTTTGTAGTCAACTGTTTTTGATGATTCGTTAAATCAGGTGAGGATCTCAAGTCTCTCTTGTATTTTTCTCTTTGTTTGGAGTCTGATCTATAAATTAAACCTGTGATACTATTAGGTGCTTGAACTGGTTGAGAAGGCGTTAGAATTTCATGACTCGGAATTCTGGCTCCAAACTCAAGATGTTCTGGACCCTCAGAAGGCTCTAAATTTTCAACGAATATAGCCCTTTTAGATTTAACACGACGAACATTACTTTGAGAAGGTCTCCTACAAACATGAGAAAAGCTTGAACGTCATGGATCAACAGACTTACGCGGATCTGTTGATTTACTACAATCAGTAATTGAGTGAATTGAAGCTTTTGACTCATCACTCAATGATTCAACTTGTTCAAAAGAACAATGTTCTAATTGTGCAAAGCCTGTATCTCTACCATGCCTTAAATACTGTTTGACAGCATCCTTAGGGTTAGGGTTGACCCAAGAGTAGATTTAGGGTTAGGTTTAGGTCTGGACGGTCCCGTCTCAGGCCCGAGGTCGGCGTGAGGTGAGGTGAGGTGAGTCGTGGAAAATCGGTCCCGACACAAACTCGAGGTCAGTGAGTTGAGTCTCATGCTCCAAATCGGCATGAGGCAGGGGTTTGGAAAAAAAATTATTTAAGGACTGTAGTCCAAGCATAACTCACCTTATCTGCAAATTCACAAGCACACATGCTGTCAAAGTTCTCGCAGCGACAAAGTCACGGATTTCTATAGTATATTGCATATGTTCTCGCTCACACGTTTCTTGAAGGTAAGATTATTGTCATTTTTTAACTTTGTTCTATGCCTAGCATGGGTACTAAATTATTGCATTACTAAATATTCAGGTTTTAGCTAGTGTTCATCTTCTTAAAACTTGGGTGACCTATGCTTAGCATAGGTGGCTGCACGAGTCCTCTCCTCTAACCTATGCTGAGCATAGGTTGTGTTTGGGCCCTAAGTAACAACCTATGCTCAGCATAGGAAGTCGGCGGGGTGTTTCTATTCTTACCACGTTTCAACCTATGTTGAGCATAGGTTGCATCTTTGGTCCTCTTCTAACCTGTGATCAGCATAGGTCATCACTCGCGTGCTCTACTCTCACCTATGCTCAGCATAAGATGTCTTTGCATACTAACCTATGCTTAGCATAGGTTAGAAGAGGCTAGAGATGCAACATATGCTCAGCATAGATTGATAGGTGATAAGAATAGAAACATCAAACCGACATCCTATGCTGAGAATAGGTTGTTACTCAGGACTCAAACACAACCCATGCTCAACATAGGTCGTTACTCGTATTTTTCCCATTTTACAAGGCTTAGTTTGAGAAAAGTGAAACTTTTGAGATGTTTTAGTAAGAAAATGTGTTGAATTTTTAGTTATGATTTTTAGAGATTTTTAGTTATGATTCGGTATTTTCCTAAAGAATCTTTTTCTCTGCAGATTATCAATTGTCTATGATAATCTTCGAAATGTCAAGGATTTCTTTTAAAATTTCAAATAAACCTCAAGATATTTCACTGAAAGATAAAAAAAATTCATGTACTACTTCACCAGAGGGGTCAACAACACAAAGTTGTTTGAGTTTTTTATTCATTTAGCTGAGAAGCCTGGCAGGTTAGACTCACAGTTCAAAATTCGAGGAAGATTGCTTGTTGATCAACCGTAGATGAAGATGAGGAAGAAGTTTTTGTGAACGTGCTTGTAAAGGAGATGGATAAGCAAGTAGAAGTAAGAGCCAAGAAATGACTAACAGTTGGTCATCAACAAATCAATTAAAATTAGAATAAAGCCTACACTTTTAGCAGTCAGTGATCCACCTCGATTCATTCAATTCCTTCTGGTCTGAGTTTTTTTCCTAGACAAAAGTAAGAATTCAGTTAGCAATGATCAAGCATCTGAAGCTCTATCTTTACGTCTCCCAAACTAGCACACAACTTCATGCTCATGTACTCTATTTTTGATTAATCAAGGATGCTATTTTATCCACGCAGATTCCATAAAGTTTTTTGGAAAGTTGAAAATAGCACTAGAACTTCACTTCTCACGAAGGGGCAAGGAACCAATGGCTAAGTACTACAATTATGACTTGGTAGCCCTTCAGTGACTTTCAGTAATATAGGCACTGAAGTGCCAACCTTTCAGGGGTTGAAAATCATGGAGACCATGGGTAATCAGTGACAAGATCCACCTTTTTGCAAGTGTCAAAAGTTTCAGTGGTGGGTACAGAGATAATCATGCAAAGTCAAAAGTGAAAAAGGAAAGCATAATGAGGCATGGAAAAGGTAACAACACAAAAAGTGAAAGGGACCCACAACATTCAAGATAGATGGAAGAAGAATGTACATGAAGTGAAAAGCACAAGCTGAAGGGTGGAGAAATGTCATGTTGAAGGCAAGCTTTTTGTTCATCCCTATAAAAAAGGAGTGAAGATCATGCACAAAGCATACCCTCTTAGTCCCCTTCACAATTGCTTAGTTACCCTTCTCTTAGCAGCAATTTGCTATGAAACCCCCTTCTTTTTATTTTAAGTCCCTCCTTGATGTATTGAGTGACTCCATTTTCTGTGTCATAAGAGCCCATTGAGAGAAGAGAGTCGGTGTGCGTGAGAGTTAAGTTTCAGCCTTCATAATTTGAGAAATTGTTTTGAAGAATAATGGTTGTTGGTGTGAGGATCAATAGCGTCCATGATTTGAGAAATTGTCTTGGAGAGTAATGGTTGTTGGTGTGAGGATCAATTGTGAGACAGAACTTATAAGCAATACCACTGATCCTTGAAAGCCAATTTAAGAGTTTCAGTTGAAGGGCCTAATTGTCAATTAATGGTGATTATTGTCAAGTTATTTTAGGCTAACCAAGTATGGTTGTTTCTGTCAAGCTGAAGAGAGTCATTCTCATCCTAAGTTAATCTGGCTTAGAGGAGTTAATAGATTTTGGGTGAAATGTGAATACTTTGAAAGTATCATTGTTTTGAAAATGGACATCCCTTTCTGAAGGATAATCCTTTGCGTAATGGATACCTGAAATTTTTCAGAAGCACATTAGGAAGCATAATAGGCAGGTCTGACTTTGATTGACCAACACAAATGTGCCATGTGGCAGTTGTACTGAATCCGCACAAATGGGCACAAACAGGCAGAAAAAAAAAAATCTGCCTTTGAAAAAAACACATGCATTTTTTGCTTTTTAATTTATTTGAAAATTGGCATAATATGCAACACGTATCCATTATGTGGCTGGACCTCCCCAACATTCTTTAGAACACTCACTCACCTATTGCGTTACTTCCTTGCTACATGAGGCGCAACTACAAGCAAATGCGTGAAGGTAGTCTGTTGTGACCATAATAATTTCTACCATAATGATTTGCCTTCAAAGACTTTTGAAATGTGAACAAGTTTAGAGCTCTTTTGACTTTCTGGATGGGAAAACTACGATCGGATGTGGGGAACAGTCAGAAAGAGGAGACAGGGGTCTGGAAGATGTGTGGATCCGATGGCCACTTTCTGTGAAAATCTATGAATAATAGGAAAGACATCCTCAATAATCCACTTCATATCAGTTGTTTGTCTCAATCAGCTATTGCAGCTATTGAAACAACACTTAATCTGAAGCTCTTTGGTAGCGAATCATTGAACTTAGATCCACATGTGATGAATTATCTTATGAGTGGAAGCACCCTTGTAACCCGACAAGAATTTAGGCCAGGAAAAGCATGAGGACGTACCACCTTAATCTTTGAATACGGCAAACATGAGAAAAGACTATTTATGAGGTAAACTTCAGTAGTAAGCATAGACATCACACATGATTGTGCTTGATAATGATACATTTTTTAAAATTGTAATTTTGACTTTGTACTTATGGACCCAATGCTTATGACTCGTTGACACAAACCTAGGTACCTTCATGGACATACCCTATGACCTAAAGGAAGGAGCATTGCCTCGATCCTAAGAACAGTAATCCATGTTCTTCTTATGCAAGGGGGTGCTAGTTATGATATAATTCCTAGCGTAAAAGTACATCTGACGAGACTATGGCCTTATAGAAACACCCTCCGATGAAGCCTAAATAAAGTTGACCTTGACTATTCAAGTATGAATTTCAAAAGCACCTTTCGATACCAACCAAGCATCCTAAACAAGAATACCATAGGGGTAAAAAGTCAATTGAACGACAACAAATGATAATGTGAATAAGAATAGATCTAGGTTTCCTAGAGGTATCTGTGACCAACATCAAAGACATCATCGACATGTGAAGAACTGAAGGTTTATAAAACGACCCCCAAATAGACTGGCAATCTAAGGAAATGCTAATAGAAGTCATTCTATACCAGAATTACAGCTCAAGCTCCATTGGGTATGGAGTCAAAAATAGGGCCGTTCATGATCACTGGCACTTTTAATGGCAATCGGCAAGACAAATTCCTAACGGTCTACCAACAATTTTCAGATAGCCCACAGAACTCTGAAACGGATAGCAGATCACACATGTAAGCTCTAGCTTTCAAGATTCCGATAAGACATACAAGCCTGACTCGTGAATAAGTTGAGATTCACCTAACACGTGGGGTAAAACAGGGTTAGACTTTCAATAAACGCCTAAACTTCCTTTGGGATGCAGCAAATAATCAAACCGGCTCCTCTCCTCACAAATAGCCCAAATGGAAGACACTCAAAGGCCTTATTCATTGGGCACAGAGTCAATTAATGGCAAGGGTCTCTGACAATGATTTAGAAGAGCTCAACCCTATGCTTCATTTGCTCAGAGTTCAGCAAGAACTTGATAGCTGACAGTTAACAAAGCTCAATAGAGAGATGGATTGTAACTATTCTTATTGAAGGCACATAGGCTCAAAACTTTGCATATCATGTTAACGAGGAAATGCTAATTGGCCACATCACTCACGTTCAAGGCTACATAGCTTGATGGGTGCTTGCTTAGACAACAAATAAGGTTTTTACAATGAGAGTCCTTCTCAAGAGAGCATTGACAACTTCAACATTTGGAGAAGCTTTACAAATAGGATATCAACCACATCAGTGGCCCTCACTTCAAAGCCTCCCCCTCGATTTCTTCCAACAAGTTTAGGGATGGTTTCAGCGATAGGGAGCGATCTGAAGCGGGCATGGCCAGGCAGGGCAGATGCAAGTGAGGGAGCGTTTCCACAGCAAGAAGGGGGAGCGGGGCAGACCCGCAGACAGGGAGCGGGCCACAGAGTGGGAGCGTGGACAAGGACTTCCTTCCCACACAGGCAGGAGCAAGGTTGCAAGGCAGGCAAGGTCGCGGATCAAGGAGCAAAGAGCAAGGGAAAAAGGAGGGTGCAGGCCACAGAGTGGGAGCACGGACATCAGACAAGAGAAAGAGGGAGGGTTGCTACAGGCATACCACAGGCAAATAGTAGGGAAGAGGCAGCTTACTACAATGTGGGCCGCAGACAGAACTAACGATGGACAGGTCTGCAGATCAGGAAGGTAATGCATAACAGGTCAGGTTGTAAACATGCCACAGATAGGCGAGGATTCGCCATAGGCAGTGATCTACAAGGTTATCAAATCTGCCCTTCTATGTGCTGTAATTCTACCCTCAAATCAGAAATGGACAGGATTCTTTGGCAACCAATGATCTTCAAAGATTATTTAATAATATTTGCCTTGTTCAAAATTGATAATGGACAGGGCATTCATGGGTTTGAAACAATGATTTGCAGTTTATTACTTTGTTTCATAGATCAGTGACCTTCATGAAGCAAGAATCAAGACACTCTCAAGAAAGCAATCATTGATCAGGGACAATCACAACTTATTTTCAGATCTTGCAAGTTCAAACACATAGTTTCTCACAAATAGCATTACAAGAAAGTGATTCAAATTCTTGTAAGACAGGAAAAGAGCAATCTTTCAGGCCTCAGATCCTTGTAAATGAGGCAGCAAAGCTTTTCACAATTGCAAACCCTGTAGAGACAAGATTAATGACAACAATCTACAGAATTAAACCCAAGACAGTCTACACCATTCCAAGATCTGCCACCACAGGGTTAGAGGCAGCAAAGACAAATAACACCAAATCTGATTCAATAGACAGTGAACCGAGAAATAAACACAATGCTAAAGGCTGAGAAACAGAGCAATAGCAATGAAGTATAAGCAGTTTGCATCAAAGATAAAACATAGAAGTTAGAGTGGACGGCACCAGACAGATCAGCCTCTTCTCCTTTCCACCTCCCTTCCAAAGTGAGCAATGTATAATGATGGACAACAAAATGAGAAAGGCTGAGAGAGGAGTGGGAGGCACATAAATGGGAGGCACCAAGCAGGGATCAAACAGCCTTGCTTCTTCCCTCTTTCTTTCTGCACAAGCTCTCTCTTTGCACCTAGTTATAGTGGTATCAGGGCTTGGATCACATCAACCAGGAGGTGGGGCTTGAGGATCTTGGATTTTTGCAGTTTCTTTGGTGTGTCTCTTTGCTTATTTTTCTAAGTGGTGGAATTCATATCCAAGTAGGTGGTTTCTCAGATCCTTGGTGTACTTTCAGCCTACAAATCATAAGAGAGAGAGAGAAACTAGGTAGGCTGAAAGTACACCAAGGATCACCACCTGGAAGAATAAGCAAAGAGACACACCAAAGAAACTGCAAAAATCCAAGATCCTCAAGCCCCACCTCCTGGTTGATGTGATCCAAGCCCTGATACCACTATAACTAGGTGCAAACCTAGTTTCTCTCTCTCCCTTATGATTTGTAGGCTGAAAGTACACCAAGGATCTGAGAAGCCACCTACTTGGATATGAATTCCACCACCTGGAAGAATAAGCAAAGAGACACATCAAAGAAACTTCAAAAATCCAAGATCCTCAAGCCCCACCTCCTGGTTGATGTGATCCAAGCCCTGATACCACTATAACTAGGTGCAAAGAGAGAGCTTGTGCAGAAAGAAAGAGGAAAGGAGAAGAAGCAAGGCTGTTTGATCCCTGCTTGGTGCCTCCCATTTCTGTGCCTCCCACTCCTCTCTCAGCCTTTCTCATTTTGCTGTCCATCATTATACATTGCTCACTTTAGAAGGGAGGAGGAAAGGAGAAGAGGCTGATCTGCCTGGTGCCTTCCACTCTAACTTCTGTGTTTTATCTTTGTTGCAAACTGCTTATACTTCAATGCTATTGCTCTATTTCTCAGCCTTTAGCATTGTGTTTATTTCTCGGTTCACTGTCTATTGAATCAGATTTGGTGTTATTTGTCTTTGCTGCCTCTAACCCTGTGGTGGCAGATCTTGGAATGGTGGAGACTGTCTTGGGTTTAATTCTGTAGATTGTTGTCATTAATCTTGTCTCTACAGGGTTTGCAATTGTGAAAAGCTTTGCTGCCTCATTTACAAGGATCTGAGGCCTGAAAGATTGCTCTTTTCCTGTCTTACAAGAATTTGAATCACTTTCTTGTAATGCTATTTGTGAGAAACTGTGTGTTTGAACTTGCAAGATCTGAAAATATGTTGTGATTGTCCCCGATCAATGATTGCTTTCTTGAGAGTGTCTTGATTCTTGCTTCATGAAGGTCACTGATCTATGAAACAAAGTAATAAACTGCAAATCATTGTTTCAAACCCATGAATGCCCTGTCCATTATCAATTTTGAACAAGGCAAATATTATTAAATAATCTTTGAAGATCATTGGTTGCCAACGAATCCTGTCCATTTCTGATTTGAGGGTAGATTTACAGCACATAGAAGGGCAGATTTGATAGCCTTGTAGATCACTGCCTATGGCGAATCCTCGCCTATCTGTGGCATGTTTACAACCTGACCTGTTATGCATTACCTTCTGCAGACCTGTCCATCGTTAGTTCTGTCTGCGGCCCACATTGTAGTAAGCTGCCTCTTCCCTACTATTTGCCTGTGGTATGCCTGTAGCAACCCTCCCTCTTTCTCCTGTCTGATGTCCGTGCTCCCACTCTGTGGCCTGCACCCTCCTTTTTCCCTTGCTCTTTGCTCCTTGATCCGCGACCTTGCCTGCCTTGCAACCTTGCTCCTGCCTGGGTGGGAAGGAAGTCCTTGTCCACGCTCCCACTCTGTGGCCCGCTCCCTGTCTGCGGTTCTGCCCCACTCCCCCTTCTTGCTGTGGAAACGCTCCCTCACTTGCATCTACCCTGCCTGGCCATGCCCGCTTCAGATCGCTCCCTATCGCTGAAACTATCCCTAAACTTGTTGGAAGAAATCGAGGGGGAGGCTTTGGAGTGAGGGCCACTGATGTGGTTGCTATCCTATTTGTAAAGCTTCTCCAAATGTTGAAGTTGTCAATGCTCTCTTGAGAAGGACTCTCATTGTAAAAACCTTATTTGTTGTCTAAGCAAGCACCCATCAAGCTATGTAGCCTTGAACGTGAGTGATGTGGCCAATCAACATTTCCTCGTTAACATGATATGCAAAGTTTTGAGCCTATGTGCCTTCAATAAGAATAGTTACAATCCATCTCTCTATTGAGCTTTGTTAACTGTCAGCTATTAAGTTCTTGCTGAACTCTGAGCAAATGAAGCATAGGGTTGAGCTCTTCTAAATCATTGTCAGAGACCCTTGCCATTAATTGACTCTGTGCCCAATGAATAAGGCCTTTGAGTGTCTTCCATTTGGGCTATTTGTGAGGAGAGGAGCCGGTTTGATTATTCGCTGCATCCCAAAGGAAGTTTAGGCGTTTATTGAAAGTCTAACCCTGTTTTACCTCATGTGTTTAGTGAATCTCAACTTATTCACGAGTCAGGCTTGTACGTCCTATCGGAATCTCAAAAGCCAGAGCTTACATGTGTGATCTCTTGTCCATTTCAGAGTTCTGTAGGCTATCTGAAAATTGTTGGTAGATCATTAGGAATTTGTCTTGCCGATTGCCATTAAAAGTGCAGGTGATCATGAACGGCCTTATTTTCGACTCCATACCCAATGGAGCTTGAGCTGTAATTCTGGTATAGAATGACTTTTGTTAGCATTTCCTTAGATTGCCAGTCTATTTGGGAGTCGTTTTATAAACCTTCAGTGGTGCGTCTGTCGGGAAAAACACGAGTTCCTTCCGAACTACGGGTCCATTATACTTGGAAGTTGATTGTTCTTCTATGGACTTAGCCTTTCTTGAAGGTCTGTGAGCCTTGCATTGGTTGACACCCTGTGTACCGAATATTGCTTGACCTGGATGGAGGAAACATTAGGGTTTTGCCATTTAAACAGTTGGACATTCATGCTACACTTAAAATGGTGATGTATTTCGTCATGAAGTGTTGTGCTTATGTGTTCATTAGTGTGTACACATTTGTTTTAGACTTGTCTGTGAATGAGATGTCTTGTCACAAGGCCACCAACGATGAAGAGTATGACGTAGTAATTTCTGAGTTTCTTAGCTATCTAAGGGAGGACTCTGATGCATTTGGATTTCAAGACACCCAACTTATGACTCATTGTTTTGATAACAGTGATTCTACATGGGAAGTATGTGGTAGTATTCTTAGATAACATTTTCATCCATAGTAGGACACCCTAAGAAGAAACAAGCTGCTTATCTCCTTACAAATTAGCTCAAAGACTTCTCGTGATGTTGATTACCCACCACACAACTATAGACAGCTTAAGACAAGTGACCAATTGACATCCCTCCCAACAACTAGTCACAAAATGACATGGAATATTTGTGAGTAATTACCGTCATCAATATCTTGGTGTAGACTTGTATATGTGGTTGGAGTCCACAAACCCTAGTTTGGCCTCCACTCATGCAATGTAGTTCTTCTCCTTGTCCATGCCAAGAAGGTGAAATTATTATCAATGTCCATCACAATGGGAAAAGTCACATCCATAATGGCTACTAGATAGATAAGAGTGTACTTGCTTGTCTTGTGCAATGACAATAATTGCATTGCATGGATGAAGGCCAAACTAGTGTTTGGAGATTCTAAACAAAAATACATGAACCAAGTAGGCCCTACATAACATAGTTATGGGTAGTATCAAGAAAAAAAATCTAATCTATAGAAAAACATTTATGACTTCACTATACTACCAAAACTTTGAAGTCATCATTTTGAATGGTGATATATATTTGAAACATTGAATTGGTAGCGTGTCGTGTGCCAATGAGAGCTCTTCTAAAATCAAAAGCCCATGAATTTTTTTGATAGAATGTCAAAACTTTTCTATGCTTTTAAGACCCTGAGAATTTCCAACTTTGTAAAAATTGTTGAATTTTGTTTTTTACAAAGCTCCACTTGAAAAGACTTTGATAAGTTGCACATGTTTCTATGTTGTTTGACCAAGGACACAAGGGTGCTTTATCAAATAGCCACTTCAAAACTTACATGTCCTAAAGAAATTCATTACTATATCAAATTTCTAAAATCTAAAAAGTCCAACTACTAGGCACGAGCACTAGGAGTTTTGTAGAAAAATAAAGGTAGAGCAACAATTCTAGACTTAATATATATAGTGCAAAAGATCATAATAGAGACATTCACATTAGATGAATGATTTATCTCACAAATAGAGACATTCAAATACACAAAATGATTTGTCTTGGACTTAAACATTTTGTGAAAAAGACTTACAAAACAGCACTTAGGGTTCATAGTTAGAATCAATTTAAGAAAATGTTGAAGAAACAACAAAGTTTTCGATAGAAAACAAGCATTTTTTGGCATAAAAATTTGATGTTCTCAATACAAAATATATAAGTTTTTGTTGTAATGTTGACAAATATAAGCAAGCCTTGTAAACTATTGTAGTTATTGGCAAGCAATATTATTATTTGACACTTCATATGAAAATGATCACAATTCAAAAACTCTATCAATTTGTATCGAACATGTGAACGAAATGATACAAAAACTGCTCAAAAAATGAGTTTATGACATGAAAACTCATTATGGGGACAAATAATACACAAGAAAAATGGGCCGTGGACCCTCCAAGTGATCCCCGAGATCGAATTGAGGGTTCAATTTTTTATTTTTTTGTGAACCCTCAATTCGATCTCGGGGATCGAATTCAAGGTTCATGGCCCATTTTTCTTATGTATTTTTTGTCCCCATAATAAGTTTTCTTGTGACAAACCAAAAAACGTAGAAACACAATGAGAAGTATTGAATTTACATATCACGAGCTAAAAAACAAGGATGTTTTAAGACTAGATTATTCATTGCCTAACATTATGTTTTCATCAACTTGTACTAAATGCCATTGAAAATGTTAAACTAGAATTTGTAAATATGCCTTACAAGTCCCTTATGACTCACTGATAGACCCATAAAAATCCACCATCATGAGTTTAGGCCTCCCACCATTAATTATGACCATATGCACATGAGGGCCCCAAACCTTTCATAATCATAATTAATATATAGGTCGAGGTAGGTCTACTAACCTCTAATGAGATAATTAATTTGAGATTTGTCATGGACATGACAATACCTATGCTTAATCATGCTAGAGGATGAGGTCTAACCTCATGATGATGCAAAGCATCAAAATAAGGGCTAGTTATGTAGCATAGATCTACTAACAACTCCTAGGGCTGCTACACTTAATAAAAGAAGTTGTAATCAATGAATTAGTGAGAAGATCAACCACAATACATCCACATGCTCCAACATGATGTCATTTGCTTGCTCCTTGCATGGAAGATAGGATTTGACACAAGGCCTTGGGCTTAGATGTTTTCACAAGTAATGATGGAAATGTAGTTAAATTTGATGCATTTGAGCTCCACCAAAAATTGCTTGATCCAAATACTCTCTTTGGTAGCAGTGGTATACTCAGCTCCAATGGATGAGCAAGATATGGTGTTGGCTGATTCTAATGGATCTCCAAGATACTCGGCCAGAGCTATCTCTGAGAATACACTGAGATGTGAATTCCAAAGCCACCATCAAGTCCCTCACATGATTGTGCATGCCCATTTCTATCCAAGTAAACCTTTGAGATCTTCCATGGCCCAAACCAAACGATCTGCATCCTGTCATCCCTACGTATCCTTGATGCAATATTGATATGGAAAATTGACTTGAATTACCCAAACTGGTAGTTGAAGTGTATTTCCTTGATGACAAACTTGATACGTTGCTCCACAACTACAATTGACTTGATTTGAAATGACTTACCAACTACAAAACTACAAAATTATCCAACTCACCACTCGCCACAAACATCCAAAGTGTGATTATTGACCTGTACTTCATCCTCCATGTGTCTCACACACAACTCGTCCACCAATGCAAGTTCGCTATCTTGCCCAACGACTTCCAACTGGCACCACCTCACACTTCCATCACCCATAACCGCCAAAATGTGTGTACCTCCAAGATAGCCCATATTTCTCTCTGAACGAGAAATTTCATAGTCACAGATGCATGAGTCAATGCAGCTACCACTTGACTCGACAATGCCATTGCCGATCATGCCTATGAGAGTGTTCCCCCAAAATGCCACCTGACATTGGTCGGTTCAAACCTGATCACAAGAAATTTTCACTTGTAACCGGCATACCATGCCTATCTCTCACCAATGATTGCTTGAACTCTCAAAATTGTCGCCAATGATGAGTAGTCACGCTGCTAAACTGCACTTCTGTCGCCAAAACTAGCTTTCTCCACACAATTCCACTATCATTGCCCATAGCGCATTTACCGCTTCCAAACACCCTGTTACCCTATTAGAAGCAAGTAGTAATGATGTTGAAGCAATAATGCCTAATTTTACCACCCTGTAACAGGTTTCACCAACCAAACATTGCCCCAAATTTGGGCCTACGATACCCAAATGGCGAATGTAACCCATCACTAGGTCACTCGCACTTTGCTTGATGGAATGTGTTTCTCCCTACTCTGTGACATTGCTATGTCCGCTGGCTCTGACAAGCCAGCTTCAAGGGTCAATCTGGCCCAAGGATGGCCAAAATAGATGCCCTCTAGCCAAAGATAGGTTCTTCCAAAGAATCCCTTGCAAAAATGAATTGGAACTTCAAACTGAAATTTCCTTTAATGAAGAATAGCCATTTAAATGGCGGATCCCTTCACTCAATTTCAGATTGATATTTTTTAAGGAGAATGAAGTGCCCTTTGCACTTTTCCTCCCTTCAAGCCAATCCAATGGTTTTCTTTCATCCGAAGGCCCACATAGCTCCCCGAGCTTTGAATCACAGCTATTGATTTGAGATCTTCAAGATCTTACAGCTATGTGCCCTCATGTGAATCAAATCCTTCTCCTTGAGGACAGTAAGTGCCTCCTCCACTTGACCACGTGCGACCCCCATCCTTCTCTCTCCTTCATGACCATTTCTCCATGCTGCTTATTTTCCACAACTATCTCCATCCTTTTCCATGACCACCAGCTCCTTTTGCTCTAAGCGGCCCTCTATGACTTGCTGTTAGCTTCTTTGTACTTCTAGAGCACCCCCATCTGTGGTGTTATAGCACCAAAATGTGAAAATTTATGATCCAAAATGCACTTAATGGATCTTTGATCTTGGGTCAATTTGATCAACACATCTAGAACTAGTTAGAAGGTAGAAATCAACAATTTTAGCATGCTAGTCTTGCATAAAACACATAGATCTAATCATGAACATAGAAATACACTAAGGTAATGTCCCTCTCCATACAACAGCAGCAGCCTATTGTCCTTCACATGTGCGGATTCAAGATCTACAAGATAATCAACATTCTACACATAGAAACTCAAGATACATGAGAAAATGCTTCTTGGTTTCCAAGGGGAGGCTCGAACCTGGGACCAAAGAAACTTTGGATGCCAAGCTAACCAGTTGAGCCAACCCCGTTGGGTACATGAGAAAATGACATAACATGGACATAGAATCAACAAAGATGAGATCACCACACAAACGATCAACTAATGAATATGTTCTCCATGCAAGTACATCTATTTATAGCATCCAATATGTCATTTGGCCCTATTCTCCAACTATGCTCTAAAATGGCACTTCTAGGTACTTAACCAAAAATGTAGAAAAACTAGTCCAAATGCAATGTACCAAATTTAACCAATTAGAATGGGTCCAAACTCGACCTCATCCACTTAGCTACTTGCTAAAAATAGTAATAACACTATTTAGAGCTTTATTGATATTTATGAACCTAACTCTAAGTTGAGATTTCACTTTGGCCTCCAAAAGTGCCAAATAAAATGTCGAAACTAGTTGACAATTTTCACACTCCCTCTTCAACTAGTTTTAGCATAGACTTTGAGAATACTCCAAGTAAAGTCCTATGCTTTGTAAACAAGTCTTTTCCCAATGCTTTGGTGAAGGTATCAGCCACACACTTCCTTGATGAGACATGTTGAAGCTCCACTTCCTTTGCCATGACTTGTTCCCTCACAAAGTGAGATGCCACCTCAATATGCTTGCTCCTAGCATGAAAAAAAGGATTGCTTGCCAATATTTGGGCTGAAATGTCGTCACAAAAGATGATTGGAATTTCTGAAAAATCTAGCAAGTGAAAATCACTTACCATCCTCTTGATACATAACATCTCATTTGCACAACATGTAAGTGCTTTTTTTTGTACCAAGTCTCAGCCTCACTAGATGACAATGAGATAGTACCTTGATTTTTCGACATCCAAGAGATAGCTCCATTACCTACAAAGATAGCATATGCACTTATGGACTTCCTATCCATTTAATCTCCTGCAAAATCTGAATCTGAAAATCCATACAAGTTAGGTGATGATCCTCCATAAACAATGCCAAAATCTTGAGTTCCCAAGATATATCTCACAACTCTTTTTCCTAGCTTCCAATGCTCCTCACTAGGATCTTCCATAAATTGGCTTAGTTTACCAACACAATAGCTTAGAGAAGGTCTTGTGATGGTTAGATATATGAGTTAACCAACTAGCTTTCTATAGAGAGTAATGTCCTTGAAGGATCTTTCATTACCTCTGATAGTTAGCTTCACATTTGACTCTGTTGGTGTATCGCAAGACTTTGCATCTACCATATGAAATATTTTTAGAATTGAATGAGAATACTTCTCTTGAGATATGAATGTAAATTGAGAAGCTATAAGTACCTCTATTTCCAAGATATAATGCAAATGTCCAAGATCATGCACCTCAAACTCCTTGAGTGCAATCTTGATCTCGTTAATATCTTGATTGTTGCCTCCACTCAATGTGATACCATTCACATAGATTAGAAGAATAGTAACATGATTTTCAGCAAATCTATAATAGAGTGAATGATCATACTCAAACGCATGAGCAGTCCTTAATTTCCTTACTTATGAGCTGTAGAATAATAGAAATTCAAAGATACGTGTTTTCGTGCGTTTTGGAGCTAAACTTTGAAGTACTGTTGTCACGCAGGGAGTCTGAAATACGAAGTTTAGACCATAGTAACACAATTTGGAATGCAAGCAGCTGTTTACTCCTCCGTCCTCAGTGCCCACTTCTTATTGCAATGGATATTCAGTGCTTTCTAACATATAGTATGAAACTTGAGTGTTGCAAATGAATACATGAATCACGATTCATGTTATTATTATAATATAATCACCGAGACTGAGAGCCAGGGGACAATCTGCGAGTGCCACTACTGCAGTTCACGAATCACAATCTGTCACCAGATTCTTTAAGATGCCTGTTCACTCTGCAAGATTTGGAGTTTGAAAACTACTCTATAATCTATAGACTGTGATAATGCTACTATTGATGCTATAGCTTACATTCTTTTCACGAAAACCTAGATTGTGGCTGGGGGTCTATGAACAAGCCTTCACTTTTAGGTCGTAAATTGTAACTCTGGAATCTGGATCTGGACAAGGTTACTGGGGATTCTGGACAGGGTTACTTAACAAGTGCACCGCAGGGCAGTGTTCGCTCAAAAATCTCATATTTTAAGGAATATTTTGGCTACTAACAACGAACAACGGATATGCTTTTACTTGCCGATTTTTTTTTATAAAATCTTAAATTTATCACATAAAAAAGCTTGCAAAATTTTGTAGTTGTCGGTTTTTGAGAAAAGATGTCGCAGGGAATGCATGGACGGGCTTGGTTAACAAGTGCCAAATGCAATATTCGGCGATCAAAAACATTATTTATTTGTAAGGATTTGAGTGATGAAATAATTGGCAAGTTGTTGGATGATGGTTGGGATATGAAACAAAATCAGCAAAATGAGTGCAGAGTATGTTACTCGTCAATGACATTTAGATATCACATCGAAATGGAAAAAATCTATCCAATATTGAATGCCCCCCTCCCATCCCTCTCCTACATTGTCTCCTAACATGTTATTCCTTCTTTCTGATTCACCTGTATCTAATTTACTAAGGGGAAGACCTATATTAGTCTTTGGCATTTGAAAACTATATCTAGGACCTAGACCTTTAAGACAAGTATTTAGCAATTGGTCATACTGTACATATAAAGGAGAATCTACAAAAGCAAGTGCAGGGGATGCAGGAAGTAATACAGATAAACCATAAAATGAATTGTCATTTAAAATTGATTCGACCTTTAAATTTACAAAATTATCTAACTTTTCTCCTGATGCTCGAGGGGGTGTTTATTCATCAAAACGTGCATGTAGAAGGTAGTATGGCACAAGGTTGGATGGCACAAGAGTCTTTGTTTTACATTACAATGTACTTGGCACAATTAAATTCAGGGGCTCCAAGACTGTGGCATGATAGTGATGAGGAGAGCAACAAATAAGGGAGCATTCCACAATGAAAAGGAACGCATGCTAGATTTCTGAGTGTGTGAAAGACAACATTTGCACGTTCATGCTATACAATGCAAAAGAATTGTTATCTTGGATTGAGATCAACAAAATATTGATAGAACACGATGGCGTCGATCACATAGTGGCCATGCTTTTCCATTTGAATTGGAGAAGCTCCCGAATCAATGCAACATTTCTTGGCTATATGAAGCCATGAATGGTACTTGTGCGAGTGAAAAACAAATATCAAATTCGGAGTGGGATCTTGTAGACAATTGTATTTGGCATGTTTGTCTCTAAACTCAAACTCATCATTTATTATATATATGATAACTGCTTTGGTATTGTAACACTTTATTTATATGCATTTCTCAATATGGCAATATAAGCGGCATACTGCTCTTTGGTCTAGTGGACAACACTTTCGCATTGAATGCATCGACAAAAAAAGAACAACATTTGATTGTGCGGTGATGACAAGGTTTTATCAAGCCAATCGTAGTAGTGCAAGAGATACCAATTTGGTTGAAAGTGACCTCGACTACGTTGGAACCATACAAGATATATTGGAAGTCAACTATAGATCTTTCAAGACCTTTTTGTTCGATGTTAAATGGTTTTAAGTTACATGGCGAAGGCCACATGCAATTGTACGATTAAATTCAAATGGACTATATGCTCTTGATTCAACAAAGATCCTTTCCTCTTCCAGTGAGACATTGGTCTTTACCAAATTTATTGTCAATCATTGGTACTTCTAATTTTAAATCAATTGTTGAGGGCACTAGATTCATTCTCCAAATCATTTATATTGTTTGTATGCACATAGATAGCCCTTTTTCCCGATCCATCGAATACGAGGTGGCTATTTGACATGCAAACAAAGACAAAAAAAATAATATTTTCCAAAATATCAAACTCAAAGATGCGACAACATACAATCATGACGAAGAAGACAAAAGCAATTGCGATATGGAAAATCATGCAGAAGAAAAACTGCATAATGAAGAAAACAAAACAATTGATTATCTCGTGGAGCCAAATGAGCATGACGATTGGGATGTCAATGACAATGACGTAAGTGCTGAAAGTCAAATCAATGAAAACATTGATGATGATACTTATAATCTCCCAACAAGAATAGACCATCTATTTGAAATCCGTGAAAGAATTAGACTACTAGATGAGTATGAAATTGATGCAAACGATCAAGAAAATGAACTGCATGCACCTATGTCCATCCCAAGATGTATACGTAGGCTTGAACTACATTTAGAACTTGAATCAGATGAATGGTGAGATATCAATGATGATGTAAATGAGGGATTGTTTGTAGATGAAATTGATTGAATTGTATTAAAAAATATATTCAATTGTTGCTAGTAGAGATCTATCATGCTAATATGTCAACATTTCATACAATATTTCACACTTCTCTTTTTTTTTATTCTATTAAAATATTTGTAATTAAATTAATTTCATTGTAATTACTCCTCAAACATATAGCTTCCTTTTTCTTGCATTCCAATGCATCTTTGGAGTGATAAAATTTCAACAATGATATGCAACCATCTGCAATTTGAGCTAAAGACATTTCAAGCTAAAGTGACAAAAAAAAATGCCAGTATACTTTGTACTGCAACAACTATATATGGTATATATTAAGAGCATTCAAGTACTCACAAACAATCTGGAAGACAGATCTAAAATTCCTCAAGTTTCACACCAATGTGCACAAGAAGCTCACCCAAGACATCATTAGTGATACTGTTATAAAAAATTATGAAACAAACAAGTGCAATCACAGAAATCTGTTAAGGATTGATCCAAATGATGCGGAATTACATAGATCTTTTTACCCCATTCCAATTGACTCTCACAAAATTAAACATGGTCTGTAGATGGAGAATCAAGATAACCAACAAACAGAACATAATTTCAAGTTATATCTACTCAGAACACTCAACCTTAACCAGCTGATAAGAGCCTATTGAGCTTTTACAACCTTATCGCACATTCTACTTCTCCAATCAAGTAAAACACAATAGATAAGACTAACTTATCAAGATAACAATAAAAGAAATATGTTATAGCATTTAATGCCAAAAATTGCAGCAAACTATTGCCATACAAAATTAACAGAAATAGAATCTCAAAAAACTCAAAACATTGCTTGACCTGAAAACAGGAAATGCTAGTAACATAACCACTCACAAAAATAGAAGATCAGAACTCCAAATATGAGAAGAGAACAATGCATTGCCATTCCTATTACAAGTATTTATTCTACTCAGACTAACTTATCTTTTAATTACATGGTCAAGCTACTGTGCTTGATTAGTTTGAAAGATTCTAACTAACTATGTCACTGAGTGGGATGACCACTTTCAACATAAGACAAAAAATAGCTGACATAATCATTGAGTGGGTTGATGTTCATGGGGCAAATACCCAACACCCCCTCTTGAACCAAGAACCTCATCTTACTCCTAAGCTTGCCCTATGTTTTTCAAATAACTTCCTACCTAATGATTTTGTGAGGACATCAGCAATCATATCAAATGTCTTTATGAATTCAACTCCTATTTTTGATTTTTGCATCATATTTCTATATCATGATACTCTAGTGGAATATGCTTGGTTCTGAAATGAAAAATAGGATTCTTGGACAAACTTATGGCACTTTGATTGTCCATTTTAATCATTGTTGACTTGTTCTGCACCAATTTCTCCAAAAATACTTCTTAGCCATACAACTTCATTGGTGGCCTTGGATGCTGCTATGTACTCAGACTCACATGGTGATTGAGCAATTACGGATTGTTTCTTGCATATCCAACTGATAGCCCCTTTGCATAACAGAAAACAACCTCCTGACACTGATTTGATATCATCTTTATTGCAGTGCATTTTGTCTGGATTTGATGAAAATTGACTTAATGAGTAAATTGCAAATACAATTTCAGATTGGGTACAAACAGTAAGATACATAAGACTTCCAATGAGATTGCGACATGGGATTTTTACCATCTCTACATTTTCTTCTTCAGTTTGAGGGCAGTCATTTTTAGCTAATATTGTTCCTTCCTCCATAGGAATGGTGACCACCTTGTTGTTCTGCATTCCATATTCTTTTATCACTTCTAGTGTGTATTTCGTTTGTGCAAGATGCAAGGTCCTATCCTTTCTGTTTTTGACAATTTCCAGTCCTAAACAAACTTTTTCCTCATCGAGATCAGAGATTTTTCAATCATGAGGGAATCATATATAAACATAGTCATGATAAGAAATTTTGGGTCATGTCTTACAATGTATACATTGCAATCTGATCTAATAGGGTGAATGCCTAGTGATATCAGAAAACCATGAATTCTATGATACCAGACCCGAACAGCCTGTTTTAGGCCATATATGTATTTACTCAATCTGCAAACAAACTCATGATGCTTATCGTCTTCAAAACCTAGAGGTTGAGTCATGAAGATTTTTTCATTTAGATTTCCATGAAGAAAACTTGCTTTTACATCAATCTGATGTATCTCTAGATCTAGCTTAGCTACATAAGCAAGTAACAACCTGATGCTAGACATTTTAACCACAGTGAGTAGGTATCAAAATAATCTATTCCATATTTCTATGTGTAGCCCTTGGCTACCAATCTAGCTTTGTATCTAGCAACAGATGCATCAGACTTAGTTTTAGTCTTAAAGACCCACTTACAGTTTATTGCTCTCTTGTCTGTGGAAATGGTGTCAAATACCAAGCTCTATTCTCATGTATTGACTTGAGTTCCTCCTACATTGCAGCATGCCATTCATTTCGTTTAGTGCCACTCATAGCCTATTGGTAAGTAGTAGGATCTTCAGCTATTCCACAGAATTCGTATGTGAAAGCAGCATTGAATTATGCATTTTCAGTCATCTTCCAAGAAGGCTTTCGAGACCTAAAGGTATATCTCTTGCTATTGGCTGAAGTTGATTTTGAGGCTCAGTTACATTTTCATTTAGAACCCTGATGTTCTCATGCTCTAGTGGTTTAGCATAATGTTCAGATGAAACCAGGTTTTCAGGCTCTAGTTTATCTTCTTCTTCATTGAAAACCTGAATAGGCTGATCCAAAATATCTAGATTTGATTTATCATTGGTCTCCACCAAACTTTGTTCATCAAACTTTACATCCCTGCTTGTGTGGATCTTCTTAGTAACTAGATCATAGAGTCTGTAGGAATGAGACTCTTGTGAATATCCACTGAAAATGGTTTTCTCATATCTCTCATCAAGTTTTGATCTCTTTTCAACTTGAATGTGCATGTAAGTTGAGCAGCCAAAAACTTTGAGATGGGATAGGCTAGGTTTATTCCCTAATCATGCTTCAATAGGAGTCTTTCCTTTTATATTCATGGTCTGAATTCGATTCTGCAAATAAATAGAAGTTGTCACGGCCTCATCCCAAAATTCCTTGGAAGGCTTGATTGGGCTAGCAGGCAACGGGCAGCATTTATTATGGTTCGATTTTTGCACTCTACAACTCCATTATATTGTGGCATATATGGAGTGGTATATTGTCTAGTAATGTCTTCTCTGCAAAATTGTTTGAAGACATTGCTGGTAAACTCTCCTTTATTGTGGAGAATGTATATGTGAAGGTCACTGATCTTTGCTTTGTCATAAACTTTCTGTCTTGGATCTTCCAAAAACAACCTCATCTTATCGACTTATGTTAGGAAGGCCCTGGCTAAAGTTAGTCATAGTACGTCGTTGTAATTTGGGTACAAATCTAATCACATTGGAAAATCGGGATCGAGCTATGAGAGTTGCATTAGAGGAGTTCTAAATCCAAAAAAGACCTTTTGTTAAGATTCTTTTTAGATTTTATTTCAAATTTTGCTTACACTTGGACCAATTGGAACACTCAAATTTGAAATCTACGTAGCCCATTAAAATTGAAAAAAAAAAATGTTTTCTTAATAATGCTATAATTCAGCGTCGGGGGCAGGCCGCAAGCATGACATGTTATTTATAGTGTAATATGCAATTATCATTAAAAATAGCATATCGTTTTGACCGTAGGTTCGATTGAAATGAAAATTATACCGTTGGAAAGCGCTTGATGAGAGCTTTCCAATGGTATCCTACATGACCTACTTCTGAGCCACCGTTGAAATGTTATGATCGGTCAAAGTTTTCAAAAAAAAAAAAAGTCAAATATCTCTCTTGTGCGCGACTAGAGCACCCTCTCACTAAGAGGGTGCTCTATCCGTGCACAAGACGATGTTTGACTCTATCCGCGCAGCAAGAGAGCGATATTTGACTTTTTTTTTTTGAAAAAATTGACTGGCCATAACTTTTGAATGGTGGATCAAAAGTAGGTTATGTAGGGTAATCATGGAAAGCTCTCATCAAGCGCTTTCCAACGGTATAATTTCCATCTTAAACAGAGCTACGGTTAAAAAGTTATGCTATTTTCAATGAACTACAAACGATAATATACATAGAATGGTTAAGCATCGAAAATAGTCCAGACAGAAATGAAAAAGAATTTGGGTAGAGAATGAATTTAGTTTGGTAATTTACATTAATAAACTTTGTCAATCTATGTGGCATTCCTTGAAGGGTCTTTTTTGGATTCAAAATTCCTCTAACGATCCAAATACTTGGACAATTAAGAGAGACAACTTCATCTACCACCGACCACACGATTGATTGAGACCAGAAAAAATGATACAAGCCATTGGGGATCCATTAAGGTTTTGATACTGATATCATCAATTGGATTGAAGCAATAGCTACAATCAATTGTATGAGTTCCGTGAAGAGATCTATCTCCCTACTATGTGAGTCCAACCAAGAGTCTGAGCCAAACCCAACAAACCGGAAACCAGTCACTCTTGATGATGAGATTGAAATCGGGGTAAACATGGTCGATATATGTTGGCTCCCATTGGAACCACCCCCAGAACCTTGTGAGGAAGAGCTCTTCCCCATGGTGCTCAATATTCACTCTAGATGACAATGTCCTAAAGCAAAGGGACTTCCATAAAGGTGATTTAGCTCTAATGTGTCAGAGCAAGGTCATGGAAGACAAACTGAAAATTTAAGCCTTGGATCCATACAAGGTAAAAAGAGTTATGGAAATGGCGATGTGCAACTTGCCACCTTCAAGGGGACCCCATTACCAACTTTGATAAATGGTAGTCGTTTAAGGCGTTACTACCACTTCCCAACTACTACATAAATTCTCTCTACCTTTTTTTATTTTGAATTTTTTTGTTTTGTTTTCTTTGGCTCCTTTTTCACTTGACTTGTATATTGTTTTCTCTTTTTATGTGTCTATTTTCATGATTGGTATTTTGGTTAATTCTTGTTTCAGAGAATGTATAGTGCCAAGTTATATTCTTTTCTTTCCATGAACTGAGAAGAGTGATTTTAGGCAAAGAGAGAATAGTCCAAGTTGTTCGTAGAGTTACTACAGATTACATGTAAAAGAAGTTGAAGAATACCAAACATAGTATTGTGCAACAAAGTGAATCGACAAAGTGGACAAAGAAAATGAAATAGTCATCAAAGATCCTTGAAATCAATGCCAGTGAAAAAAATTCCATTTGCTAGTGATCTGAGTAGTTCCAAATCTTTCACTATTCAGCCAAGTGCAGCAGTAAAAGTCACTATAGGAGACAAAAATCTCAATATCTCTCCCACTTTTCATTGTCTTGGTTCTCCTGTTTGACCATGGCTAGAACACATACTAATAAGTCTAATTTGAGTCAGGCGAGCCAAGAGCCCTAAATTCTAGCCTTGTCGACCAAAAATAATAAAAACTACTTAAACCCACCTACAAACTTGTCTTTTTAGATGTTTACTTGCCCTCTTCACAGTAGACTCCTCATATTATGCTCTATCAATAGTGAGTCAGGTGAAGCAAGACTCCCAACCAGCTTATGTTGGGAATCCATTCTTAGAAAATCATTAAACATGCTCCCCACATGTGTAAAAATGACATAATGGTTTGCCCCTTTGATATTTTTCATATCTTCTTATGGTAAAACTACTATCAAATAGGTGAGCCAAGATCCCCAACCAAACTCCCAAAAGTAGAGATCTAGAGATTTTTTGAGTTGAATTGAGCTTTTTGGCCATTTTTAGCCATGTTTGCATTCCTCACACATATGAATGACCTGATCATGGCTCTCCATTGTCACCATTGATCTTAGAATGTATTTTCTAGTCGATTTGATATCAAACATCTTGGTTCCCCAAATTTTTTTTTTTTTTGGGGGGGGGGATATATATAAAGAGGTGGGATCCCACCAAAACTCACTTTTGCTAAGATGCTGTCGAGAATTTCCAGCAACTTTCCAACATTTCCAAGCATCTCCCAAGCATTCACAGATGCCACCTAAGTCTTCTCAGGAAGCCCAAGATGGCCAAGACGTAGTTAGATTTGGATGCCATGCAGGGCGATATCAAATCCTATCAGGCCATGGTACCATTTCTACAAAGACAAAATCAAGCATTGCAAATCAGGATCGAAGCAGAACCGAAAAAGGCCGGGTGAGCAACAAGGGGCTGCTACCAAAAATAAAAAAAACATCCACTATTTGCATGGGACTAGCAACCATTTAGCAGTGGGGGAGTGTGGGGGCTGGAATACAAGGCCTAAGGGGCATTTCAATGGAGCCCGAGAATATTAAGAAAAGCAATACCTTATAGGAAAGTATCCCATGCAGATAATGATTTTACGTAATTATTGGCCCAAGCATGGCATCCTACATGTATAAGCCCTTCTTGAAGAGCCTTCAGTAGATAAGTTGCATTAGGCCCCAAGTATGGCATCTTGCGTGCATAAGTCCAACTTGTGGTGCCATTAGTCACTAGGGGGCAGGGAACCAATTTTCGCAAGTCTCAAAGCAAGAAGATTCTTATCCAATCACAAATGCAAAGAATCTAGTGTCAGATACGATATTTGAAAAGAAATTGTTCAAGCCACACGAACAGTGAAAGTAAGTAATCGAGTGGAAAAGAGACAAGTGTGGAACAACTTAGACAAACTCATAGGTGTCATCAGGAAAGAAAACCTATCACCAGAAGATATGAGTACTTTGCAAAATCATTGTTCCACATTTGTAAAATATGTACGAGATTGTTGGGGAGAAGATCACATTAAACATTACATAGTACTGATCTATTTCACTATATGGTACTTATCTCATTCATGGTTATATTTATTTCTACAGATGTAACCTATTTCTACTCTTGTTTGGAGCACATATTTCTACATCATACAACTTATTTTGCAAAGGAATATGGTAGCTTAAGTATCTGGTCATCACAAGGCATGGAAAAATCACATTGGCAAGCAAGAGGAGTATTTCATAGAGCTACAAATCATGCAGGACACAATTCAAAAAATAAATATTTAGTTCAACTTTTTCAGTGGTTTTACAGAAGAGCACAATTTAGATATCAAGCCAAAACCTCGCCAAATGTTACAATTTTTTGTAAGGCATTCAAATTCATAACAAAAGAGAGATCCTTGTAATATGTCAATAATCTATTATGGTAATTGTTTAATTTTCATTCCTCTTCAAGATTCAGACGTATGGTATTGTCATGAAGGAATAACCTCCTTTCATACGGATCCAAAAATTCTATTTTTTCCTTTTGCTCATATCAATGTAACCCGAATAAAGGGCCATTGCAGATGTTCTTTTTGAAGTCTCATTGGGAGTATAACCCAATATTTTAATGGCCAAATCCCTTTTCACAAGAGAATATTTTATATGTTCCTCTGGCGTACATATGGCCTCCTAAACAAACAGATAATGACTTGATGGCCATAATGACAGTGGTAGCATATGGATTAAAAGATGAATGATATATACAAATCTCATTATTTTGAAGTTTTTCAAATAATGAGATAGAGACACATCTTTTTTCTCGGTTGGTACACCTCGGACGCCTCCATGTCTCATACCAAAGGCATCTATTTCAATAGCATCCTATAAAGGAGTCAAGAAAATAAATTTAGAATGATACATAACAATGCAAACTCAAACTTCTACATGATGTTTGAATTAAGAAAACCGCACAATATCAATACCAATATAATATCTACTTACCAGATCATCATTATCGTATTCAATGACATTTGTCTGCTAATGTCATGTCCTCCAATGGCCTCTACATTGCTCGAGGGGACATACCGAGTCTTTTGGGGATATTTTTTCGGAATTCCAAAAATATCTCCTCCGTAGGCAAAGTTTTTTCATAGGCTTTCAATGTTTCAATAATGGACTCCAATGTCTCATTGCTAGATTTTCAATTGCCATCTTTATCATAATCTATCTTACTTTCAAGGTCATAATATGTGTAATCAATAATGTCAAAAAATTCTAATAAAATTTGTGCAAAAATTGAGAGGATTTCATCCTCTCAAACTCAAAACATCTTCTATATCATTAAAAGAAATATAACTGTCATTATTTATAAAATATATGGGAACATCGAGTAAAGTTAATGAATTAATAGGAGATGCAGATGGAAGAGAGTCAGAGAGGATTATAGAATGAGGGAGAGTTTTCTAATAACTTGAAGCCATAGAAGCTTCAAATTCAACCCCTATATCAGTATCTACTTCATCTACTCTTTCTCTTCTATTGCACCTTATGACTCTATCATAAGGTGCAATAGAAGAGAAGGAGTCCTTGGAGCTACACATATGTGAAGAGGCTCCACTATCAATATACCATAGGTCGTCCTTCTTGAAAGGAGTAGATGAGAAACTAGAGACCATAAGAGATCCCTCTCCATCACTTGCAATAGTGTCTTCCTTCTCATTGGTAATGTTGGCTTGCTTGAGTTGATTCTTCTTTTTGAAGCGATTGGTAGCATAATGGCCTTTCTTGCCACAATAAAAGCACTTGATCTTCTTCTTCTTGAGCTTGGATGATGAAGCTAATCGCAGAACTACATTTGTCATGAAATCAATTGTAGTCTGGGTCAATTAATTTCTTTTAATTATTGTAGTTGTCCCATACTAGTTCATGATTATTCTCATAATTAGCTTAGTTTTCCTATAAGATTCTTGACCTTTTGTGTATATTTTCGAAGGGATTCTTTAGTTTTCTTTTGAATATTGTTCAGTCATTTGAAAATTCTAGATTTATAGCTGATTTCTCTAAACTGGTTCAGAAATGCATCTTTCAGTAGTAACCAGGTTACTATACGGCCTGGTTCAACTTGACTGTATCATATGCGTGCCTGCTTTCTTAGCAGACCAAAAAAGATTCGCAGTTTGTCTACGTCAGTTCCTTCGCTATTTGCATTAGCAATCGACTCGAATTGCGAGACATAGCTATCTGCATCATTTGAAGTATTTTCTTTTAAATAATCATACTTGATTTTTGAAATGGGAGTGAAACGTGAAGCAGGACCCTCCATACCGAAGCTAATTAAGAGTTCGAGAAGCTGGACAGTGATCTCGTCAAGATTTCTTCGACTCGTACCCACACTCTGTTTTCAAATTCCTCTCTAAGCTTACAATATCATTCTAACTGAGATTCTCTATCCGACATACACTAGGAATGATGGAAGTGTTAGTTTCCTTTTGACTCTCTTAAGCTATCTCCGACAACGGCGCCAAAAATTGGTATATATCGTACTATATCAACAAAGGTAATATAGATTTTGTAGTAAATAATGTCGAACCCCAAGAGGATAGCACTTGAAAGTTAAATATTTGGTACAACTATGACTAATTTTGAATGAAGTGGATTTGAGGTTATTTTGGTTGTCAACAGACATTAGAAAGTAACCAGTAGTACTTGTGTTGAGGGTGTGTAGTGTTAATAATTCCATAACAGCAGTCTTGCCTCTATCAAATTGAATGAAATGCATTCTACAGGTGAGATGTTATCAGAGTAGTACAACAGTACTACACTCCGGCTGATTAAGTTGTTAGCAGGGATTCGAGATATGTTCGATGTACTCGAGTTCGTACAGACAATTAATTAATCGTATTTGCGAACTGTTCAGTTCTAGACAGAAGTCCTCAACAACTTAAGTCCAAATTTATGGTTAAAGAGCACAAATAGTCTAGAGTATGTTAGAAACTTATGTCTGACACAAACTAGAACATTGTTTATTTGTTTGCCCACACCACTCCCAAAGCCTACACCACTCCCAATGTTTTACAGTTTGTCTACAATTATGGTTAAGAAAAAAAAACTATTGTTATGGTTGTGTATTGTTTAACCACGGTTTAACAAATATGATTTTGAATGTATAATATATTTATGAGTGTCATCTTGATATGAAAATCAAAATATGAGTGCCATCGCCATATTTGAATAAGGAGGGGATCACCATTATAGAAGCTCTCATCCGAAATTGGCTATCTTCCATTTTGTTTAGCAAAAATTTTATAGATATGATTTCGAATGTATGAACCCTCATGAAATCAAAATATGAGCGCCATTTTGCAGTGGAAAATATTAGCACCATATCCATATTTAAATATGGAAGATGGGCTATCTTGCATCAGGTAAGAATATATTTGCATTCAAATATTTCATAGTATTTATATTCTCAGTACTTTAAAGCTTGCCACTAGTTTTGTACTTTTTATAATGACGACTTTGTATCATCTTCATTGGGACATTCCTATTGACTTGGCACCTTTACCAAAAAGAGGAGTCAAAGGATCATCAATATCTGTTGAGGACCGTGTACGTTATAGGATTGAAAGAAAGAAGAATTTGGATCTGTGAACAGATGGCTCTTTGTATCATGAAGATCCTCCTATCCTAAAACATCATGTCTTCTCCTCAATAACTCAACTAGTTGTTTGGATCTACATTGGGCATAATGGTTTATTAGGATATTGTGAAAGATTGAAAAGTTATGAATACATTTTTCAATGCAAAGGATTTAGTTTTTGGAGAGTCACATCAGATCTATGTCCTCCTACAATCAAGAGGGAGAGAGAGAGAGAGAGAGAGAGAGAGAGAGAGAGAGAGAGAGAGAGAGAGAGAGAGAGAGAGAGAGAGAGAGAGAGAGAGAGAGAGAGAGAGAGAGAGAGAGAGAGAGAGAGAGAGAGTTTTGTACAAAAGTTGCAACAAGAAAATGTAGAACTTTGAACACAATATGAGTCATTGAAAAAAGATATTTCAGACATAAGAATTGAATCTGAACAAATGCAGGTAATATTGCATTCTATTCATTCTGTGAATTTAAAGTTATTGAAAGATGTGGAAACGTTAAATAAGAAAGCTAATAGCAAGAAACGAAAGCAACAATCTTGCAAGGATATTTAAAATCTCTCGAGAGGAGGTTACCGAAATAGAAGGATTCGTGCATTCAAATAGGTATTTTGTAAGTTATCTCATATGCTTAATTGTATATGCTTATGAAAATTTATTTTCTAATTTGTTTTCTCTCATTGTAGATCTGCATTGGTTGCAAATCAAAATATCAGAGATAATAATTCAATCGGTTAGACATTGGGTTGTTCGACATGACCAATCTGGGTGAAGCTCATTACTGTCTAGGTATTCAAATCTAAAGAGATAGAAAGCAGAAGTTGATTTATATTTCTCAACAAAGATACATTCACAATGTCTTAATCATATATAATCTGATGAATTGCAAATTAGTTCTCTCACCAATGGATCCAAGACTCAAGATGTAGAAGGACCACTGTCCCCAAACAATCGAAGAGAAGGAGCAAGCTCGGATGCACAATTGGATGGATGTCAGCTCACTATGGCCACTGGCCATTATGATCTACGACCTAATCAATTGTCCTACTACTGGACGTTGCCGCATTTGCTTAGTATATATACATGTCCATACGTCTATCAGTTTTAATTCAATTGAAGTAATTCAATTGTAGCAGCTCTGTTGAGCTTTCAAGCTTGAACACTCTCGAGCATTCTAGCTCAGTTCTTTAGAGTTCATTTAGAGTTTTGCTATAAGCGCTTACTGCTTATCAGCGAAGTGCAATTGAGACATAGATATCACTTGCTCAGAGATAGCTTTGAGTACATGGTTTCTATCCACAAATGTCTTGTACTCATCATCATCTGTATATGTTGAATCAATCTATCCTTTATTGCATTTAGTATTATGTCAAAATGTATGCATTGTTGTGATTGTTTTTGTAGCTGATAATCTCATATTGCTTTTGTCTGATAATTCAATACTTTGTTTGGCTACATAATCACTATGGTACTGACGATTTCAAAGTTAGTTACTATAAGATTGAACGTGACGCGTTTGTCATTATGTTTTGTTCAATATTTATAGGTGTAGTCATGCATTAGGAAATCAGGTTCCATTCTGTTGTGCTCGATAAGTCGTTTACTGCCTTCGACTTGTCGTCATTGCAATATCACCTGTTTTCAACACTGAGGGCATTGCTCCTTTGATAATTTTAGACCTGGGTCCATGGGATTATGTACAAACTTGCAATTCATGAAATTGAATTTTGTCACAAATTAGAGAAGTGCCTTCTTACAATTAATAGATTTTTGTATGACCCTAGCATACTTTTCAACCACGTGGTTTGATTCTATATTATTACTATAAATGCTTTACTATGAGAATACACAAATTTGAGTCGATTTGAAATTCTTTTAGGAGTTCCAATCTAGCTCCTACTAAATGTTTGTTTAAAAAATAACCCTTTTTTTTTAAAACTAGGAAAGGAGCATTAAATTTCAATCTACAGAGATAAACACACTTTTCAAGAAGATTCAGATACAGAATCGGCAAGTAGATTGAAAAGCCGAATTATGAATACATTTCAGATCATAACTGAAATTGCCATTCCTTAAGAGTAACGATTGCCAAGTAAAGAATTCCATCCAAGAATCGAAGTGTACAAGAAACAACATTTTAGTGTTTTGTAATGATTGCAAAGCCTTATTTATAACAAGGATACTTGATTTACATTTCCCTTTCAATAAAAAAAAATTTATAATCCAATCACATCTAGAAGCTTCTTATGCTTCCATACTGACACTAATGAATTTGCAGTTATTAAACCACTTGCAGCCACAGCTGGAATACCGATGCCCGGAAATATAGAATCTCCACAGCAATAGAGTCCATTTACTGATGTCATAGGTCCAGGAAATGAAGCTTTTCCAGCCTGAATTGCAGGGCCATAAGTCCCATGGTATCTACGAAGAAACCGTTCATGCGTTAAAGGAGTTCCAACAAGCTTCACGTCACACTTCTCACGAGAAAAATTTGGTCCAAGAACTCGCTCAACTGCCTTCCACATCACCTGCATTTTAAGAAATAAAAAAATAACACTTTTCACTCTGACCGCAAAAACTTATTAGAGAAAAAGAGAGATGGCATTGGTCAACTGATAAATTTCTATTTCGATGAGTGATGTTTAGCAGATTAAGATGAAGCATATGATTAAAATATATATTTTTGACCGCAAATTAGGTGAGGATAATATGAAGTTTCTCAAATATGAATGGAAAATGGCTAGATAGTTAGAATTATTGATGTTTTGGACTCACAGTTTTGAGAAACGCACTTCTTTAGAAGGGGAATAATTTCCTTCGAAGGAGAATGTTTCCCATGGCATGTTTTGCAAATGTTAGCCACTTCAATATGGTCTTTGGAAAACAGTGAGTTGTAGTCGCAAGTTACCCTATGACGAAAAAATACAGGGAAAAAGCCATTAAAAAGCCCAGTTGTGATTGATGATTCTATCAAAACAGCACAACTTAGTCATTTGTTTTCCCGTAAACTGGGCAAATTTCATTTCGTTTTTGAGGGGTTTGTGGCCGAATCACCCTCCTCTTATCTTTGTAACAGAGCTCATGAGCTTTGCAGGCATAAAGACCATGGTTTTTCCTTTTTGTAAGACAGTAAGTCCGTGTTTAAGCCACAAAACAATCAGACTTTGACATGTTTAAATAAATTAAAAAAACCTGCCTGTGATTTTATCAGCCAGTAAAGGAAGGCACAGTTTCTGGGCGCTCGGGCAACGTCCCTCATGCCCTGAATGCACCTTTACCCTACACATGAACTAATTACATCTTTTACCAAGTTATGAGCAGAATTGCAAAAAGTACTTGCCCTTACATTCTGGCTACTGCCCTGTATAAAGTCTTATCGGATGGTTCCTAACTGTAGTTTCACAAATGCTTATTGGATGATCACACTAGCAACATGAAGTGTCTTATATACCTACTTGTTTTGCATGCTAATTGTGTGATTTAGAAATTGAGTAGCCTCTTGGCCAACTTATGAACATATTTGTAAATGAGGCACAAAAGCATGAATTTTCGTACTAAAGGTGCTTCAAGGATATTTTTTCACAGTAATTTACAGATAGATCCAGCAGCAAAAGAATATTCTGAATTTTAATTCTGAAGATGGATTTGCGTATAAGGGCTAGAATATTTTCAACCCAACTAGCCCAACATCCAATATATCTCTAGATATGGTCAGGATCTATCAACGAGTCCACGGTCTGTCCTTCCAGCTCTATTGCTTCAGGCACCAGTTAAAGTATGGTTGTTTGAACAGAAAAACTAAAAAGAGGTTTATGGACAGATAAGAGACCAACCATATCGTCACAAAGAAACTAAAAGCTATCTTTAGTAAGTAAATACATCACTACCAAAATGCCAAAAATCCCCATCATTGAGAAAATACCTATCTGCAAATTACTCTGGTCTTCTCTATTTGGTGATGTAGAACTTTTACTTCCCACACAACACTTAAGCAGATTGAAAGAAACTTCTTTGGATTGAGTGTAATTTCATGCAAAGAATATATATATCAGAGAAAGCTAGCATATATAGGAGCACAGGTCACAGCAAAGAGGTGGAATGCTTTCCTACCATAGTGCCACTAATCTGGATAGTTGATAGCTGTTACTTGAGCAACTCATTTTTATAAGTATAAAAGTAATAAAATAATGACCTCCGAGCGTTCCTCCTTGAGTCGTTTGTAAGCAGTTCCCTGCCGGTCAAGACCTTCCCATAAGTGATAAGGTTCAGTTCCAGGTGTATATGCATGGAGAACATGCTTCCCTTCAGGAGCCAAATTAGGGGATAGGGCACTAGGAATTGAAATTAGAACAACATTCTGGGGTGCATCGACTCCAACTTTCCAATCGTTAACAACAATGTGATGAATTTCGAGGTTTGAAGGCAAATCCTGTAATGGCAAAACAAATGTAATTACAATGTGGGAAAATTCATCAAGGCAATGATCAAGATCAATTCATACACTGCAACATTAAGATTATAGAAGCCTGGTTCATACCTTTGCGTCAATTCCAAGGTGAAGATGCATGAAAGAATCACAAGGGGTTGTGTCCCTGCGCCTCGCATCCAAATCATCAGGTACTGCTCCCTTTGGTAGCAAGCTCAATGTGTCCCACAATGATGCATTACTAATGATTGCTTTATTTGCAAAAACAACCTGCATACTCAGTAAAGTCCTAGTTGCGTTTCAGCATTACTTGCTTGCATGTTAACTGCATCAGTCTTGACCAATAAAACTGGCTCACATGAAATATTTCCCACCTGACCACTTCTCAGTCTAATGCCAATGGCCCGTCTCCCTTCGAGAATGATTTCCTCAACATGAGATCTTAGAGCAAGCTTCCCTTTATGTTTCGTTAGACCCCGCACCAAAGCATCAACAATTGCTCCTGTACCACCAAGAGGGTATTCGAGAACTGATCCTGGCTTGTACCATTCAGCAAACATATAGACCTGAAGAGGAATAGAAGATTTAGCAGAACAACAACAGGTACTTGCTACTGCATCACCAGACCTCCTTGACCTTTTCTGCCATAAACAAAGCTTTACTAAGAGCATAGGGAGCTCGGAGTACAGACCACTTCAGCTGCAAGTGTACCATCAGCTTTGAGGCCAGAGAGCAGAAAAGGAAGCAAATCCAACCAATTGCGCAAAAATTTGTCTTTTATTCCAATGGAGTCCAATAGAGCAGAAAAAGGGCCAAGTAACTTCGACGCTCCCAAAGCTCCTTTTGGGCCCATGCCTATAAATGACTGGGCCAGTGATGGTGCATATCGAGCCAAAGCAGTGACAACAACACCAATGTCTCCGCGTAATGCTGCAGGTGGAAGGGCCATTGCTGCCCCTGACAACGGAATGACTGTATCCTGCCAAAATGAGAGAAGTGGTTCAATGAATAGCTGTAACGCCTATGACCCACATAAGAACAGAAGTGAAAGGCAAATTAACTTCTACATGTGTATACCTGCATCCATCCCGATGAGAGTAAAAGAGATGACTTGCAAATTTAAATTCTCATGCTTATGCAACAACTCCTTGGCCTGAATACGAATAATCGATATTTCAGTTTATGCCAAAAGGCTCCTAAGATCCCTATGTCACTCTCATGGACTCTTTAATGCTCTAATTAAGGCAGTCCACTAGTCTGCATGAGGTGTATGAGTATAAACAAACTTTTGCCGTAATGTAGATGATAGAGAGGTGTGGAGCAAAAATAGTGAGCGATGTATGCAGCACTGATCTTACAGGATGTAGAATGTTAAATAGATGATGAACAATCATGGCCAATGCAGAAGAGACAGGAGAATGCAAATTTATTGATATGCACATTCACAAGGACCTTACCAACGGTGGAGCCAGCAAAGGTGGATGAACTGCAAATATATATTGTCAATACATAGAGACATGTTCATTCTTGAATTATCCACTCTTTTATAACTGATTCGTTAGAGTTACTCCAAGGTAACAGACTAGTGACAAGTAGTGACACTCTAGTAGTACAGGGCCCTGAAGGACAGGAAAATTTTGAAGCTATGAAAGAGGCACTGTGCACTGCCTTGACACTCAGAATTTTAGACCCCCAGAGACCATTTTTCCTAGAGATGCATGCAGGTGGCATTGCCAGATGGGGGTTAAGGGTCGAACTTTTGGCCAACCTCTAGAACATTTTTTGTGGATCTTATCCTTCCCGAAAATCTCAAAACCTATAGAACTTGATGGCAAGTCAATCAAAGTTGTATATCAAAAGCTACGATCATCTTTCCAGTCAAATTTTTTGATTAAAAGGGGGATACTTTGATGTTATGCTTGCAATTTTCCATTCTATTGAGCTGCTACAGGACAATTAAGATCCAAATAAAGTCTATTGCCTTCTGGAAGTGAAACTGCAGTCAAGCAGGAAAATATTTAGTTTTTTGCCACAAGTTTTCCTTGGATATTGATATTCTGTTCAATGAGACGAGTTTATGTAGTTCAGTACAGCTCATCAATCCAATCTGTCCACCTCTTATTGCAACATCAAATTTTTGGTCAAAAGAGAATAAATTGTTTGTGCAACAACAAAAGAAAACCTGTTAAAAAATAGGATGAACCTTATGCTTGACTACAGTAAACTATAAGACGATCTCCAAGATAGGTTTACCCTTTGTTTCCAACCAATTTTCATGTCAAGATCTGCATACTGTGGTGTTTGAGGTGTTGCATATTCAGTTACTGTGCTTTCATTGGTATATGTACTTTATCTTTGCTCTATAACTATTGATAGAATTGTGACAATTTTCACTGCGCTTGTGACAGTTTCCATTGCCAATAGTTTATTCTATGTCAGCTATCCTAGCTTCATTGGTGATTACAATTTTCAATGCTGGTACATATTATTCTATGTCAGCTATGATCTATCCTAGCTTCATTGGTGATTACAGTTTCCATTGTCAATACACTTTATTCTATGTCAGTTATCCTAGCTTCATTTAATTGCAGTTCCTCTCATACTTACTGGAACACTTTAGTAGCAGTCAAATCTTAGTTCAGTATCTAGTATCCATACCATTCAGGATCCACCTTATGAGCCATGTAGGTTACATATATTACATCGCATAAGAGGTTTACACGAGTAGTATCTAGTTGAGAACCAAGCACATGTTGTTCAAAGACTTGCATGAGAGAGAGAGAGAGAGAGAGAGAGAGATCTTTATTGTTCTTGAATGCTATAAAGCATATAAGATCATATAGTACATGTCAAGTGTGATAGTCTACGTAGGAGCATAAAAACATGTCTCCAAAAGTAAAAACCCAAAATGAAAACTGGTCTCTGAAACATCTAAATGAGTTCTAAAAGAACTCAATGAACTCTAGATGAAACTAAAAGAGCTCTCCACATAAAAGATACTATAAATGATACCAAGATACAATGATAGTCAATGCCATGAACTGTACACATATGAAAGTCAAATAACAGAACCTGGTAGAGCTGGAGCTCTACTGAAATAAGACAGTATAGATACTCCCGGCACTGTAGATGGTGCTGAAGATGGAGGGGGTAGTCGTCTCCGAGGTCTTTGAACAACTCTCGATTGTAATGGTAAATGCTGCCTGTGGTCACGAAGTAGGTCATGGGATGAGATATCGGACTCATCCTCAGATAGTGTCTCACTCTCAATATCAACTCTAGAACGTCTCCTCGAGAAAAAGGTGGTGATCTGTAGCTGGGAGCCTATAGAAAAAAAAGCTCACGTATCATCAAAGCAACACATCATGGGTCCACATAGGAAATAAGAGAGCGTAGTGTGACTGGGGTATCATAAAAAAGGTACTGATAGCGCCCTCTGATCTCATAATATAAAGAACATCTTAAGGTAAGATGCTCCTCAAACTCCACCTCGTCCAATGTGAATAATTGACAAATCCTACGCTCCTGTGGAATGCTCTGAAAACGTCCTATCTCCACATGTATTTGGTGTGGGGAAACCCGTAACTGTCCCAGTGTGAACCGTAAGCAATCTGAGAGACAACTATCTAGATACTGAGGTATTACTGGTACACCAATTACATCCAACTCGAGGCAATGGCAAAGGTCGAAATTTAGCTTAGTTCTAAGACAAACCTGCCATGTTTGATAGATGCAGTAAATACAACCTTGAATGTACTGATGAGATCCCTCGGGTAACTTTGAGATAGTCATGCCATAAGTACGTAATAAACAAGAAGCCTGGGAGTACCATGAACACTGGTGACCCTGGTCATGTAACATTTGAGATGCTAGGAAAGACAACTAAGGATAATGTGATCGAGGAAGACTCAATAGTCTCTGAATAAATACAATGGTCTTGAAAATAGCCTCAACCTGGAGAGGTATGACTACAAACTCGGCTTGGAGAATTTGATGTGGAATTGAAGGCTTAGCCCGGATCATGCATGAAAGCATAGTAGTCTGCAAACGAGAAATATGACTGCAAACTCGGCTTGGAGAATTTGATGTCGAACTGAAGGCTTAGCCCAGATCATGCATGAAAGCATAGTAGTCTGCAAACGAGAAATACTGGCCCACTCTAACTTAGGAAGCCATGTACACCAAACCTCTATAGCATACGTAACAACAGGTGAGACCATAAAGTCATGCTCTTCACCAACTGGGATAAACCCACATTTGATCTGAAACAACCCCAAACCTGCTCCCTGAGTGCCATAACTGCCAAAACTGTATCATCAGAGAAACCAAGCTCGCACCACCTCTGTATAAGTGGGTGTCTTGGGACAAAGTCAAATGTCTTTTGGATATCAACAAAGCGGCAATACACCCTCTCATGCCTGGACTTAGCTCCTCAATAATAGCCCCGAGTGCAAAAACGTGGTCACTAGTAGAATGTTGAGCTCTAAAACCTGCTTGATCCAGTGCATGTAGTCCTCAAATCTCTACCACTACTCACTGTTGTCTGAAGGATGGTGCCATAGCAAGGTTACACGCCGATTCGACCCGGTTCGAACCAGCTAGCTCGATTCGAATCGGGAAAAGGTTCGAACCCTTTTTTTTTGGTTTATTTTCCTACTGGGGGGATTTTATTTGAATTTTGTGGCCCGTGGGGACTAGTAACTTAGTTTTAAGTAAGTTATAACATTAAACAGGTTACATCGGAAGTCATTGAGATGAGCGATACTGTTTGAGTCTTGACACGAGCAATTCTCCAATAGTAACTTCTGCAAGTTTCCAAAGCTCTAGTATGAGCATTCTCCACTTTCAATTCCACATGTTGTTTTTCAAGATCCAAATACTTCTCCAATCTGGTCCCACCCTGCTTTTGCGGCAAGCTGGCAGTCTTTATCACTTCATTCTAACGTCTTCCACTACTTCTCATTGATAATCATCTTTTTGCACATGCCACATCTTTGAAAAAAGATAGTTCAAATCCCAGTTGGAAGGAACATCTAATGCAAGCTACGAGTTTAGATAGTTCCCTGAAAAAAATTTCCTTTTTAGGAAAATATCCCCAAACACATAGATATAATTGTCACCTTTCTTCCCACTTCCTCCTTGAGTCATTTGGTATTTCCATTGCAGATCTCCCCTCAGGTACCCATCAGTACATCAGACGCTTCTTATATCGGACATATCTCGATCGTACTTGGCGACGATAGCTTGGGGTTAAGCGAGGTTATTACCGGACTCATTTTAAGGAGCTAGACATAGAGGGTTCCCAGTTCTGCCACACTATTTAGACTCGGGATTATCACACAACCTCCGATTTACATTGGGACAGCTTTGCATATCATCGCATCAGCTGGCTATTGAGACTGGGGGGTTCCATGGTATTCCGAGACAGGAGCGGATTTGCCAGTTATCTTCCTTGGATGAGGTGGAGTCGGAGGAGCACTTTATCTTTAGGTGCCCTATATACTATGAGATCAGAGGGAGATACCATTGTCTGTTTCGTGACACACCTGTCACACTGCGATCACTCATCTGATATGAGGACTCTCGGTGCGTTGCACTCATGATACAAGAGATGTTTCTACCGCGAAAAGACCTATATCAGACAGCCTAGCAGAGTCATATTTCTCAGCCTCAAACTACCTCCTTCTCTAGGAGAAGGCGACGGGACCTTGCATCTGTGGATGATGATGACGACAATGACTTACCTACTCATAGAGATCAAAGACAGTGTCCCACTCATATGCATGTTGCAACACGAGCTACTCGACCTACCATGAGGAGGCCTCATCCTCCTAGACGACGTTGATGAATTGCAAGACCTAGCTATGGAGTATCTTAACTTCAATACTAGATCAACCAAGAAAGCTTGAGAAACTTAGCTATGGAAAACATCACATACAAGGAGAATTGCATAAGGCCACACCAAAAGTTAGAAGAGAAAATGAATTTCTAGAGAGAGAGAGGGGAGGCCGTGGGTCCTCCAAGTCCCTTGTGAGGCAAGCAGCTCAAATACATGCATGGAAAGTCTAGGTGTCAACCATATGAGTGAGCTACTTAAGTAGGCCAAGTGGGCCCCTTGCACTAATTAACTCAACTTACAAAAAGGGGGGTCTCATGTATTTTATTAATAACATGCCCCATGAGTTATGTATAACTTAGAACTTAATTAATGCTTAGCCAAAGGGGTAAAATAGGCATTACTCTTCAACATCCCCCCTTAATGGAAATTTTATTCAAACTGACACCCAATAAAGTTTTGAGCTTTTCAAACTTATCTTTATTAAGTGGGTTAGTAAAGATATCAGCTATTTGGTTGTTGGTGTCGCAATAAATTAGCTCGATCTATCCGCTACTATGCACTTTCTCCCGTATGGAGTGCTGGCCACCCCTATGTGCTTCGTCCGTGCATGATAGATTGGATTTCTCACAAGCTAAATGCAGCTTTGGTTATCACAATGCAACAATGTAGGTCTTACTTGAGCAATCTGCATATCCTCAAGTAGACATCGTAACCAAATAGCTTCACAAGCGGACCTCGTGGCCGCCCTATACTCAGCTTTGGTAGATGATAGGGCACCAAGATATAGCCCCTGAACCTAGGCTAAAGCAATTGCCTGTCCTCGATCTCCGATCATCTCTATCACCTGCCCAATCAAAATCTGAATAACCTTCCAACTAAAGGTCACCATCATCAATGTATCACATATCGGGATCCGCTTGGCTGCCTTCCAATGTGATTCGGTAGGCTTACTCATGAATTGGGTTGCAATTCCTACCGCATAAGCAATATCTGGCTTGGTGGTAGTAAGGTAAATCAGGCTGCCCACCAATTGACAATAGCGAGTCTCATGTGCAAATGTTGGACCATCATCTCTTGATGGCTTGTTGCTTGCATCCATGGGTGTGCTAATTGGTTTGCTTTCTTGCATATTAAACCTCTTCAATAATTTATGTGCATACTTTGCCTGAGAGATAAAAAGACAATGCTTCCCTTTCCAAACCTCTTCCTTCACTGCTTTGCCATACCTTTTCCTTCACTGCTTCAAGAAAGAATTGGGGCTCATCTGCATCCAGAATTGTGGACATAAGTTAGGCTAGATTATGGATGCATTTTTGTTCTATGCATTTGTAGGGTTCATGAAGCAACTAGGCAAGAGGGTTTTGGATCAAATCCATTGTTATGCACCAGATCCATGTTAGGATGAGGTCACCATTTTTATGGATGGGATGGATGATAATTTGTGCACCAAGAAGATGGGAAACTGGAGACAACAGCACGATTGAGAATGATGGTAGGTGATAGGTCGGATTAGTAGTTTGGACTCAAGGTCTTCAAGTTCTCTTTCTTTACGGGTTCATATCCAAGGTGAAGAAGATGAACGTAGATGGGCGAGGGGAAATAGAAACTCAAGCATCAGTAGGAAGTGTGGTGGCATAGTCAGTCCAAAGATGTAGGGGAGAAAGAAAGAAAGCTTTATTAACGTCTTTTCCATGTCAAAAGGTGTATAAGACCAACAAATACATCAGATAGGATGGCACCAAGACGGAGCAATGTCAAAACAACATAACTAAAACCAAACTAACTAGGAAGAGAATAATGTCCAGGATTATATGGTATGACAAGAGTATCTGGATCTTTCTTAGGCCGCCATGCGCTATCCATATCTTTGTGGTGGTGTTGAAGACTCCCTTCAAGAAACTTCTTAGCTTCACCAACAGCATCATGGGAGTCCGTAATACCTTTGACCTGGACATTAACAGCCTTTTGCTCTCGCAAACGGCTCTTGGTGAACGTAGCTGAGATAAATGAAGATCAAGGTGGTAAAACAGCAGTATTAGGATCTTTAAGCACATCTGCCCAAGTTCGGACAGCGGTATGATGCTGTTCCACTTGATTTTCAAGCTGTTGGATCTTAGCTAAAGTAGTCGAATCATAAGAAGCTTCAATTTCTTTCTTGAGATTATCAATAGATGAATCCAGTTTTCTGAAGATTAGTTACATCAAGGTTAAACACATATTTGGTAGTCAATATTTATCGCACAAGTACAAACTTCAAAAATTACATGGGTAGCTTTAACATATTTTTAAAATTACAAGCTGCTTTTATGTATTCATGGTCACCTTCAATAGCTTGAGATACTACTAATATCTGACCCTTGTATTGTGACATTGAGGTTGCTCTCATGGTCTGCTCGGTTGGCGAGGGATCTAATATATGCAACAAACTTCATGTTTATCCCTTTCCATCTTGTTGGGATGGTATATCAATGTATGAAGCAGAGTCCTCCATGATGGGCTTTTTTCTGATCCTCTTGGTCCATTGGTCTAGTATGGCAATACATAGGCAGCAATAGTCTAGAAAAAGTTCCAGTCGTTTTCTAGCTACCACTTTTGTACAAACATTTTGTATATATGGGGTAGTGGCATTTAGTTCCTAGTTTTACATCTACTTCAGCATATATATTGTTGGCATCATGGTCTATTAGGTTGGCAAGAGATCTCGTCTATGCAACATAATTTATGATTATGCCTTTATATGGCATTTCTATGGCCACATGGTAATTCAACCTTTTGATTTTTAACCAAGAAAACTCTGGCTAGATACATGTTGTTCATCTATTTGGCACATTTGGATCCATTTGGCCCTCATACTTGCATTGGTATCTATATGAGACCAAAGTTGATAAGCCATCCTGGTAACAAGTGGCTTTAAATAAACATCTCATAGAACTCCGTTCTGTACCTTCTAGATAAAAACATACCATTTTGTATGTATGAAAAGTAAATTCAATATTTGACATATCGAAAGCGTTCCCTAAACCAAAGCAGTAAATCAGGGCAGTAGATCAATTTCCTATTATGATTTGCTGCCAAAAAACAATTTGCTACCTTAAAAAACAAGTTGCTGCCCTAAAAACTGAGCTTTGTTAAACCCAGGGTCACTTGCACATTATTATTGGTCAATATTTTTATATTGGGGATTAATTAGGTTTTTGTTTATGTTTAGTAGCATGGAAAGGCTGTGTAGCATTTTCTCTATGTTATTGATTTAGGCATTGATTGTAAATGATCTGCCACATATGAATGTACTGTAAATCCATGCTGTTGGTCAGCTCATCTATTGGGTGTGTGTAAGTGATTGAATGTATTGTATTACTTCATGTAGTCGAAGGACTGCTTATACACATGAACAACTGTATCTGTTCATTTCACCGACAGCTTCCAGATGGTTCAAGAATTATTTATCTCGGGTAGATAAATGTACTATCTACTTAGTAGAATGCTCATCTATCATAGGGATTAATAGTTCGGGCACGAGTTTATTGTTTTCTTTCGGGAGATACTAACTAAAAATCTACTTGTTAAAAATACTTCCTAACCCTTTCTCTAGCCAACTTCCACGAGATACTATATATAACTAGTAGGGCATGGAGAGAGGATTATTCACCAATGTATTAGCTTGAGTATAGGAAGGAGAATTAGATGCTGAAAGGAGGATCATCCATCAACATCTGTGTATTTAAAGGCTACAAGCAATTAGCAAGTGCTTAGAATCTTCACAGGTTTAGGGTATGAATCAACATGTCTCCCATCTCACGTAAGTATCTCTATTCAGTACTATCATTAATTTTAAGCTTTTAGAATAGAGCAACATCCTGGCTCTCTAGCCTTTGAAAAACATACTCTCCAAAAACTAGTAAATTTTTTTTTTCGAAAAAAAGTTGATCGATTCAAATCTTCTGGAAATTGATCAACTCGATTTAAATCTTCTCGTTACTATGCTGATTTCACAAAATAATAAGATTAATGTCAATCACGAATAGAATTAGCTTGTGACTATGGTCTTTTGGGGCCAAAATTCAATGAAATTGAAGGTGGGTAGTTGAGAACTCAAGCTAACCTACATTGATATTGTGCTCCTAACTTTTGAGAGGTTATTGAAATACAACAAGGTCAATCAATTGAGAAGTTATTGAAATACAACAAGGTCAATCAATTGTATCCTAGAGCCAGTTGATTGATCTCCTAGTAAATTCAGCCATCAGATATCCGTAAGCTTGCCCTTTGATGGTATAGTTTATCCTTTCTTGGCAATCCTCCTATCATAATTCATATATTAGGTTTGAGTTTGATGTGGTACATAACACAAAAATAATGGCACGGAAGAAGCTAAGAACATAGGAAAACAAAATGTTCCAAGTTACAAACTTGTAGAGCCTGCCATTCAGCAACAGCATTTGGACCACCGTATTTCCTTAACACCTGATCAAAACAAAAACGCAAGCAAATTTCTTCAATACAAACTTTATACTGTTTTATTCCAAAATTGCAATTATTGAAATAACCTCACCTGAAGATTGGCATTATTTAACTTCAAAAAAGCATATGGAGTTTAACATACAAAATATATGATGTGTACGAGATACTAACATAAAGAGATTATTCTCTTGCTGAAGCTAATCATTTATTATCTAATCACGAATCACAATTGGTTTGTTTTTTATGGTCCAACATATATGAAACATGAAGACACATTGGAGTAGCTAATCCAAGTATAATATTGATTCATGCATGTACATTGAATTGTGACTTAAAGAGATGGATGCTAGAAATAATTTTCTTCTATTTAGTTTCTAGTCATTATTGTCTTGAAGTTTCTTTTTCCCTCGGACACCAACTATGTGTGGACCGGGCTTGAACTTGGGTGGTCAATCCCACACCAAGAACCCTCTACCACCACACCACACAGCAGCGGATGTCTTGAATTCTTTTAAATGAGTCCCAATGCCCAAATGTTAAAAACCAAACCTGAAGTTTGCAGTCCAGCTTGGTAAGTTTGCTTTTGGATTTCATAAGACAACTCAATATACGACGTTAGTCTTTCAAAAGGATACACACAATGACAATTGTGCAGTTAACAAGATAACAACAATGATTATACAATAAAAAAAGATTAGGAGTAATGTAATGAACAAAAGATAGCGTAAAAATATGAAGGAAACAATAGTTGAATGATAGCTCACTTGAGTCAAACCTTAGTAGTTAGCTGGCAACGAAAAAGGAAAGTTCTCCCAAGGAACCTCCAACTAGCAAAATAACCCTACATTGACCTAACTCCTAGGAGCTTCTCAGGTTGTGTTGCATGATGCTCAAGCAAGGTGGCTACAAGGACCCTGCCTTGATCTTGTAAGAGGGGTGTGTGCACAAAAACTCATTAGATTCCCATGGGACCTCAACCATCCCATTGGACTAAAAACTGAATCTGGTGTTGCTGTTGACTGTGATTAATGCAAACTTGGAAGTATGGCAACAGGGAGGAACATGAATAAGTTTGGATCATCAGGTAAAAGAGGAGCAGGATTCGCATGATTTATCAATAGCAGCCTGAAAGAGGCTAACATAAAAGATGTTACGTTCACGAGTAGTTACAAGTAATTGTAAGCAACAATAAGTATTTGGGCCAAGCTTTTCCACAATACAAAAGGGTCCATAGTAGAGTGTTACCAACATCTCTGTCTGAGATTGCCCTTGAATAGATGAGCAAACCTTAGCCTTACATAAAATTTTGGCCTTCGTAAAATTTAACATTGTTGATGATGCTTATCAACGACAATTTTGTACTGTTGTTGCATATGTTGTAACTATTTCTTTGCCCTCATAATATAAACAAATGCATGTAATAGTATTCAAGTATGCAGTTTAGAACTTCAGACTGACCATCAACCTCAAAATGATAAGCAATCCCCGTAAGTACCTAAATAGAAAGTATTTGCATAGAACTATGAAGTGAATTGTTTTTCTTGGTCAACAATAAAATGTAGTAAGCCATGGACATAAAAATTTTCCGATAAGAAGATCTGGGCACATTGAGTTGCAGTTATAGTTGCACGAATAGGAATGAAATGTGGCTACTTCGAGGACTGGTTTAACACAACCAACCAAGCATTATGAGTACGTTGCGTTTGCAGAAGGCCCAAAATAAAATCTATAAATATGTCCATCCGTTGTTTGTAAGGTATAGGCCATATTTGTAAGAGTCCTTGTGTTTTTCTTTTGGAGTATATATTGTTGGTGCTAAAAGTACATGATAGGACGTATTGGTGCAGGTCTCTTTTCATACTAGGCCAATTAAAAGAAGCTCAAAGCTAGCTGAAGGATTTTAGAAACCCAAAATGTGCATGAATAGGGGAAGTGTGTGCATCAAAGAGGAGTAGAGTGTGTAAAGCAAGTGTACTTGGTATGCACAACGCACCATGACGAGTAAGGTGGTATTGAATGATGGGATAGACTTGGTGTGGCGAGGAATTCAGAATTTGGGCTTGGGCATAGTGATATTTAAATAAGGTATGTCTAATATCCACCACAAGATCTAATCCTAACATGAATTCAAATTAGTAGAGAACAATAAGGAGTTGGACATGCATGTTACCAAACCAACCAAAGAGTGAATTCATCCTCACCCCCAAGCTACCCCCAAGCTAGGAGTTACTTATATTCAATATCCAAGATCTCCCCCTTAGGGCATAACCATGGCATCCCCCCGTACCACCATAGCCCACCTCCGATTCAAGAGATGCCACACCTACGTGTTGGAAGGTCTATAAGGTCATCCCATAGTCCAGGCTTCACACCTAGGGGGTGAATGTCTAACCCACTCTTATAAAGTACAACCCAACCCATGTTCCAAGTGTGCTAATGCGATTAACAACTCCTCTTGCATGTTCGTCCTAGTGGTTCTATGAGTTACCGTGGGAAGACGGGATAAGGCATCATAATGGAAAAGGTTTTGAGTGTATCAGAAGATGTTTTGTGGTCCAACGACCAACAAAAACTAGGGTCATTGGACCCTAGTTTTTGAAGCAATGCAATAAGAGGGGCAACAACTATGGCAAACGTGGGAATGGATTGTCTTGAATCTATATCTAGCTCAAGGAACATATGTAATTTGCGAGCATTAGTTGGGCCTAGATGAGACGGAGTGTGGTATGGAGAAAAATCTATGCAAACAATGCAATTAGAAACAAGAAATCCCAAAAATTTGATTTTGTGGACAACTATTATGGACACGCATTATAGTCCATACTTCTCTACTTTCGACAATATTAGTGGACACATTATATTACACGTGACGGGCCTAGAAATACTATTTTACATGGTTTTCTATTTTTGGCCCTAATTTTTGAATTTCACTTTCCCTCCAAACCAATATGAAGGGAGGTAGGATTTGTCCACTATAAAAAGCCACCAAGGCTGGTCATTTACTAGTTTTGATCATTTGAGTCTTGGGTTTCTTGTAGGGGAGTTGTATTATTTTGGAGGCATTAGTTGGAGATCTGCCCGAGCTATCGGTGGCCATTGATATTCATACAGTTTCTTAGTTGGAGAATACTATGTGAATGCCTTTTGCTGTTTTTTATGCATCATTGATACTAATACCTATGAATCTGTTCATAATATGGTATCAAAGCACTTTCCTGAGCGATTGGGAGTGCTTTTTTGATTTATGGTTTCTTTGCAAGTTTTTGGATCTTATTTTTGTTTTTGTGATCTTTATGCAGGTCTAAGGATCTTTATTGACGGAATAAGATCTGCTCTCTCTTTTCTCTCTTCATCTCTCTCTACTTGGATCTTCATCTTTTGGTGGATCTTCAGCTCTCTCTTTCTAGACATTTCTGGCCGTTTATTCTCTCTCTAGCCATTTTCTCTTTCTAAATTTCTTTCTTCCGCATTTTTTGTCATTACTTTTTTGTTTGTGATCAGACTTGAGTTTTGTTAGTTGCATTGGTGTCATAGCAAGTCGGCGCCTATGATGATGTGATATTTTCTACTGGCTGTTTTTTGGAAACCCTAATTTTCAGTTTTTGGAAAAACTCAATTTTTCATCCTTTTTTGCGATAGAAGTTTGAAATAATCATATGGATTTCACTTATTCATGTTCAGATGTTACAAAAATCAGGATGGCTTCTTTGTGGTTAGATGGCCATGCAAAAGTTTGGTTTTCCATCTATCGTCAACCTCATCCTACTCTCATATGGGGGGATATTTTTAGAAGGCTGACATTTCTAGTTGCTCCATTTATGTCTCCGATGCTGTTACTGAGCTTTTTTTTGGTGTTCCTGGACCATCAGAGTACCTCGAGAGAGTTTCTTCTCCTTTCTTGCCTATTTTTTGGGGATGTTGTCACCATGTCCTTCAGTGCTGCTCACATGTGCTTTGATACTCATTCCCAGCTATAGGTGGATAGGAGAGGGAAGGGTAGCCAGCGATGGGGTGGGAGGCGTAGGAGGGGAGCGAGGGCTCCCCTTTTTCTTGACCATGGAGCGTGGAGAGAGGGCGCTACCAACCAGCCATTCCAGCGCGCGTGCGCGAGAAAGAAAGAAAGAAAGAAAGAAAGAAAGATTTTATTAATGTCCTTGAATACCCTAAGGTACATAGGACTAAGAAAAGGTACATGTCAAGTGTGCACATAGGAGCTTAAAGCTCAATCATCTATAAAACTAAATAACTGCAAATACAATGCATAAAGACAGTTGGCCCAGTAAGGATCCAATAGCCTGGAATCATATATCACGATGCCCATCAGCATGAAAGAAATGGTGGATGGTATGCTGTGAAGGTGTGATTAGATGTGCCCTGGACCTCTGTCGCCAGATAGGCTGTCGGTGTCGTCTCTGCTGCCATGGCGCTCTGGGCTGTGATCTAATAACTGACTGTCTCTCTGGCCGTCGACATGGTCTCTGATGCAAGTGTACGAAGGAGCCGGGAATCTTGGCCTCTCCATCTGAGTCGCTGCCTATGGGTACCTCGGATCTCTGTCTCTGACGGGATATGCACTCATCAATGCTCAGCTGTGTCAGGGAATGTGTACCATCTAGTCTCCTCCTCCTCAGGTCTGACATCTCTCGGATCATCAATGCGACACATCTAGGGTCCTCATAAGATTTCAAGGTAGAAAGTGTAACTGGGTGCTCTCTGAACAAGCAGTAGTACCGCCCCCGTATCTCATAGTAGGCTGGACATCTGAAGAGGAAATGTGACTCGTCCTCAATGTCATGCATAACACACATGCTACAAAGCCGGTCCTCTCGTGGGGTGCCATTGTATCTGCCAGTCTCAATAGTCAGCTGATGTGAAGAAACCCGAAACTGACCCATCGCTATCCGCAGACTATGTGATTTACTCCTCAGCAAATAACCAGATACTATGGGGCAGCCAGCCGGATCAAGAGATAGAAAGTGTGTACGATAAAACTCACTCTTGGTCCCCAATGGACCCTGCCAAGTGATATGAAGATATGATCTGTAAAGGAGGCCTTTGATGTACTGGTGGGTGCCCGCAGGTAGATCACTGATCTGGATACCCAATGTGGAGAGGAGACGGCAAGCCTGGGAGTACCATGAGAAAAGGTGTCCCTCTGAGTGTAGGCGCCAGGATGAAGATAAAGCTGCAACTACATAATGTGTACCCCCGTCCTGAAGATCCTCTAACCTCTGTATGAATGTCACAATATGGAATAAGGCCTCAATCTAAATGGGTGGGACCGCGAACTCCGCCAAGATAATCTGGTGTGGTACTGAGGGCTTAGCCCGTATCATCCGGGAGAGCAAACGAATCTGGAGCTAGGAGATATATGTCCAATCAGTAGCTGTCAGACCAGTACTCCATGCCTCGGAAGCATACATAGCTGAGGGCACAACCATAGTGTCAAAGAGCCGACACTTACTAGTCGCATCTCTTATGTGTGAGCTGAAACATAGTCTCTCCAAATCTACCAGTGAGGCATAGCCCTTCCGTACCCGGGAAATAGCTGCGTGTCTCATGCTGAACGTAGGCCCCGAGAATAGTACTCCTAGATATGTATAGGAATCAACAACCTCTAGGGGACGACCATCCCATAGAAGCTCATGCCGCCTCATGAAAGACCTAGAGGTGTTGAACACCATAACCTTAGTCTTGGCCACATTCACCGACAAACCCCACCGTGTGCAGAAAGAAAGAAGAGCATCTAAGTGTCGCTGCAAACCCTCTCTCATCCGTGAAAGCAAAACCACATCATCAGCATAAAGGAGAATATGTAAAGACCAAAAAGTGTAGGAGAGAGTGGACATCCCTGTTTGACACCAATAGTACTGACCATCTCCGGTGAAATAACTCCTGATAGTCGGACCCTGCCAATAACTCGCCTGTACAATGCTACTACCGCCTGTATAGTATCCTCCTGAAAGCCCTGATCATGAAGTCTCTGTATCAATAGATGCCTAGGCACAGAATCAAATGCCTTGCGGAAATCCACAAAGCAGCAGTATACACGCTCCCTCTTGGCCTTAGCCTCCTCAATGATGGACCTCAAAGTAAAGATATGATCCGATGTAGTATATCCCGGTTTGAAACCTGCCTATCCAATGGCATGGAGTGATCTAGCATCCATCTCTGTACTGATCTCTGACTGTAGGATAGAACCATATACTTTGGCGAAGAGGTGACTGATCATAATTGTGCGGTAGTTGTCAGCTTTCATGGGGTCCCCGCCTTTGTGGATAGGGTGAATGAGGTTTGTGGACCATGGAGAGGGAAAATCAGAGGTGACAGCTCGGTTGAATAGGATGGAGAGAAAGGGTGAGAGGATGTTGGGAGCATACTTTAGAAGTTCAGCCTCTAGCTCATCAATGTCTTTGGCTTTATGGGAATGGAGTCGTGTGATGGCCTTTTCTATAAGTTCGTTAGTGAATATGGCAGAAGTATCCGTGAGACAGGAGGTGGGAAGAGAAGGGGTATCTAGGATGGTGTACACTGATGTGGCATATGCGACCCAAGTGCTGAGGTCTGTGATCCGTGGTGGGGGTGACCGTGGAAGGAACCTCTTCTAGAATGAACCTGAGGAAGAACTAAAGAGGAGATCCATCAGTTTCTTACCCTGACCAATCTCGTATGCGATTTTCTTTTTTTTGTGGTTCTGCGGTAGACACGAGATATGGTTTTGGTCACATGAGGAAGATGGGAGCGAGCATATATGAGGTTCTGATGTAGCTGGATGCATTCCTGATCATACCAGGGGGTCTATGACGTAGCTGGTCTTTGGGTCTTGGGGATGGAAAGGCAATGGAAGCTGCAGTATGGATGGTCTGGACAAGAAAGAGGGACTGCTCCTCTAAAGTATGCTCATGTGGGAAATAGGTAAGGAGATCGGAGAGGGCTTCTCTATATAGTGGTGTGTGATGTGAAGTGTAGCGGTAGGTGGGTTTAGCTGTAGGGGTCGAAGAGAAAATAGGTGTGATGTGGAGATGACCGACAGAGAGTGAGAGATATGAATGATCAGAAAGAGTGGTGCGATGTACAGAGAAGGATGAAATGAAGTGAAGGAGAAACGGTGAACCCATGAAATAGTCGACGACGCTATGTCCTCCACTATGTGGGAAGCGTGTAGTCACCAGAGCCTGGCAGTTGAAGAAGGCCATTATAAATGGCCAGTCCATGAGCCTCACCCAAATGAAGCATCTGCTCCCCATATGATGTGACTGGACCCGCTGCATCCGCCGATCGCCGTATAAGACCAAGATCATCCCAATCAAGTGCATGTATCCGCTGTGGATCATTTGCTGCTCTGTGAAATTCCGTTTGCCTAGACCCATTCCTGGCATTGAAGTCCCCCGCTAGAAGAATATATCCTCGATCCTCATATCTGATAATGTCCGATGAAATATCCATGAAAGGTGACTCCTCCTCTGAGGTGAAAGCTGATGTCTCGGGAGGGAAATAACAAATAGCCAAGAATATGTCACGATCTAACTCCATCAACCTGTGGTCCAACCTGATCCAGATATAGCGAGCCTGCTTGTCAGTGTATAGTAGCTCGACCCATGGCTGGAGAGAGTCTCGAAATAAGCAAGCAACACCACCTGAACCGCGACTAGTCAGTGCCCTCATCTTCCCTCTGCAGATAGAAAGCCAGCAAAATCCCTCAATGCAAGGAAGTCCTCTCTCAGGACTCTCATGTGTCTCAGTAAGTATAAGGATATCCCCTGTAGTACAAAAATCTCTAAAGTCTCCTGCCGTAGCTGAAGAATGGATACCATTGCAGTTCCATAAACTTAACCGCAATGCTTTTGTAAGGGCCCCCGAACCGTTCCTAAGTCCAAGGGGCCCAAATCCCTATGCCTCAGATTTTTTGGGGTCCAATGTATCGGGCCTTACCATCCCGATAGATCACCCTTTTTCCCAGTGCTTTGGCGTCGCTGAAAACCTTCCTCCTTTCGGCAACTTGCATAGGTGTGAGGTCATCGTCCATGAAGACAAGGGTACCTCTCAGCCTAGCTCGTAGCCTAAGGACAGCTTGCCGCTCCTCTATTCCCGTGAACCGTATGATGAGTGTAGTTGGATCTCTTTTAGTTCTCCACGCTTTTTCCATTCCGTTGTGATGGTGGGAAAGTGTATCCGTGAGGAAACTGGATGTTTCGGTAATTGGAGCCTTAGTATCTTCAATTCCTCGCACCCGCACATTCAGAGATTTATAATTCCGCATTTCTTCTTCGGATATGGTGGCTGAGATGACGCTATTGAAAGTGTGTGTACCTTCTTTACCGTCTTCTTTGAATAGAGAGGCCCATTATTTGGTTTCCGCCTTATGTTGCTCAATCCGTTCCTCCAATTCTTGGATCTTTGTGGTGCCGGCTGGTTCTTCCTTTCTGCTCAAGGTCTCTTCCAAAGATATGATCCGGGCCATCATAGTTTGCTTCTCGATTGCCATAGCTTGTATTGTGGTTTTCAATTGACCCATTTCCATCCTTAGGTAGCCAGATTCCAGTGTAATCTGTTCCATGCAAGAGAGAAGGTACTGTTCAAATGCTTTCGTAGGAGAGTAGGCTTCTTTAGGGAATGAGAGAGGATAATGGGAGGGGGCAGGAGAACCATGGAGAAAGGAGAGGGCCAAGGAAGAGGGGGGAGGGCTGTGAGCAGGCAGCGAGGGGTTGGGAAGGGCCAGCGAGGAGAGAGAGAGAGAGAGAGAGAGAGAGAGAGAGAGAGAGAGAGAGAGAGAGAGAGAGAGAGCTTCACTAATGTCTTTTCCATGCCAAAAGGCATATAAGACAAATGAGTACATGTCAAGTGTGTGATACAATGGGGAGCATATGAAACATTTCCAAAACAGTAAAGAAAAGTAAGCTAAGAGAGAAAGAGCTTTATTAATGTCTTTAGGTACCAAAAGATACATAAGAGCAATGTGAATACATAGTATGATATCATCCAAGGGAGTGGGAGCATAAGTAGTCTAGCTGCTATCCAAAACTATACATAACTAAAGAAACTAGTCTCAAGTAGCTACCAAAAGAGAGAATGTGAACATGGTATAGTATACAATGTGTTGCAATTGGGTCTCATGCTAGAGTGTCATGTACAATAGTCAAACATTGCTAAAGAATGTCAAGATACATATATTAGGGGCAGGAACTGATGATAATGAGGCTGGTATTGATGTCAACGTGGTGGTGGATAACTATCTACGTGGCCGTCTGGCCCAAACCCTTCAAGGCTGCTCACTCTATGTCTGGGCATCGAAGATTGTCTCGTGGATGATTGTCACGATATGGGATGCTAGTCTCAAGAGTAAACACATGATTAGTCATGGACTAAGGAGCCCTGAAGTTAACCTAGCCCAATGCATGCAACGGGCTCATCTCTGCCTCATCACTCATAGCCATCTTTAGAATGGTCCCATAAAGCTTACCAATGATGTTGGGACCTAGTCGTGGCCCTACCATGATCCCGTCAAGACCAATAAGCTCAGGGTCACATGACTAGGATTATGGCCCTGTGACCAGTCTCACCGAAGGGCACCCGCCAGTTGAGTGAGGTGTCACAGTCGTGACATAGTGTAGTGGTGCATGTTGCAAGTATGTGTAGCGGTGTGTAACCATCGAGCTGTTGACAAAGCTCACCTGTGGTTATACGGGCCAAGGCTAGGGTTAGTCACCAATTGACCGGAGTGGGCAGTCGTTTCGCTACCTATAACAAATTTTCAGATTTCCTAGCAACTATTTAGAATAACAAATTTTCAGATTTCCTAGCAACTATTTAAAATAATGTATTGGTTAATCAAGTGATGGTAGATAGGCATGATAAAAGAATCACAACAATTCATTTGCACTCACAAGAATTAAACAGTCTAAATGAGTCAATTAGGCAAGAGTTTAAGGATGTGTTAATGTAGGAGAATTTGGTTGGATTGCCTCCTAGCCGGAATGTGGGGCATAAGATTGAGCTCATTCCAGGGTCCTGTCCAGTCTATCGAACATCATACAGGATGAGTCTTAGGAAGGAGGATGAGGTGAAGAAGATGCTAGATGAGTACCTCAAGTTAGGGTACTTTCTCACCCTTTGTGTCCCCCCATCTTGTTAGTTAGGAAAAAGGATGGCTTGTTTCGAATATGTTTATTATCATGTGCTTAACAAACTCACAATAAAGCATCGATATCCGATGCCACAAATGAAGCACTTGTTGGATGCCTTGCAGGGTGCGAGACTCTTCAGCAAGATAGATCTCGAGTGGTTACCATCAGATTCGAATCCGGGCAAAGGATGTCCATAAGTCCACATTTTAGGACTCGATTTGAACACTATGAGTTTTTAATCATGTTGTTTGGGCTATCTAAAGCACCCGTGATATTCATGATGTTCATGAATGATCTTTTTAGGAAATATATGGGAAAGTTTATGGTCCATTTCATTGACAACATCCTAGTATTTAGTAAGACAGTATTGGAACATGGAGAGCATCTCGGGACTGTAGAGCTACAACACCATGTGTTGTATGCTAATGCTAAGAAAACCAGGTTGTGTCAAATTCAAGTGGAGTAGAGGGAATTTCTCTGGACCCAGCCAAGGTGGTTGTGGTATCGAACTGGCCTAGGCCTATATACAAATTAGGCAACTTCGGTGATTTCTAGCATTTTTCAATTTTTGTCACAAATTCATACATGCCTTCTCCGAATTAACTGTGCATTGACAAGACCTAGAGTGAGTTGGGATGAAGAGTCACAGAGGCGTTTTGAGTTGTTGAAGGAGGCAATAACAACTGCACCAGTGCTTAAAATTGAGGACCCCCAAAAGCTTTTTACCCTTGGGACTAACATGAGTGTTGTATCAATTGGGGCTGTGTTGAGTAAGGGTGGGAGATCTGTTGCTTTTGAGAGCACGAAACTCACGCCTGCTCAACAGAAATACCCCACACATGAGCAAGAGTTGTATGCGATCATACATGCGCTCAAGGTGTTGCAACATTATTAGTATGGTGCTGAGTTTTATGTATTGACCACAATACTCTCAATTACTTTTGCAATCAGCCAGAATTGTGAGGATACCAGGCGCGTTGGGCCAAGCTAATGTAGGAACCTCATTTGGAAATTCACTATCGCAAGGGTAAGGAGTGTTAGAATAATAAATGTAAATGATGTAGAAGCCATAGGTTACTATGACCCAAAAGGTCGAGATCTGTGTAACCATGGTCATTTATATTTTAGGCCCAAGTTAGTATGAAACTAACTTGTAGGGACTCGTGGGTCCACTAGGGGCCTATACATGTGAATTAAGTACCTAACTTGTTATTTGGGGTACTTAATTATTTTATGTAACTTATGGTAGCTAGATAGCCATTACTCAAGTTATTGGACAGCCAATAGTCATGAAGGTAGATAGCCATTTTGGACTACTTATATGTAGCCATTCATTTGTATGATACAAACTTTTGTTAAGCAATCTACTGTTCATATTGGCTGTCCAAAAGTTTCTACAAGAGGGTCATCTAACCATCTCTCTCTTCTCTTTGAGAATACTTTGTGTTAATGAATAGTCTTGATTTTGGATTCTTACATGGTATCAGAGCCATTTTTCAGAATTGATTGCTTGCTGGAGGCATACTTTGAAGATACTACGTAGTACCGACCTCTAATTTGCTGATTTTTCTGAGTTTGCTCTTACATCTATTGAGGATAGTGCAATAGAACCTGTTTTTTATGAGCAGGCCAGAGGAGTAAAATGTTGGGAGGACGCGATGAAAGAGGAGTATGACTCACTCATAAAGAACCAAACATGGGTTCTTGTTGATCTTCCACATGGAAAGAAAGCAATTGGCTGTAAATGGGTTTATAAGATCAAGTACAAGTCTGATGGTACTGTTGAAAGGTACAAGGCAAGACTTGTTGCCAAAGGTTATGCACAAAAGGAGGGCATTGATTATGAGGACACTTTTGCACCTACTGCAGGAATAACTACCATAAGGATAGTCATTGCTTTGGCTGCCCATCATGGTTGGCGTATGCACCAACTTGACATAAAGACAGCCTTCCTTAATGGGGATCTTAATGAGGAAGTTTACCTTTGACAACCTCCTGGTTTTTTGGTTGCAGGTCTAGAAGACAAAGTGCGTCTTCTCAAGAAGGCTCTCTATGGACTAAAACAAGCCCCAAGGATGTGGTATCAAAAGATACACACATACTTTTGTGATCGTGGATTTTCTAACAGTCCTAGTGAATCTACGCTTTATGTCATGCATACATCTGAGTTTATCATCATCATTTTGCTAGCAGATTTTGAAGCGTTTCAGAATGGAAGATTGCAAACCGGTTGCTACACCAATTGAGATGGGGCTGATGTTAAGTAATCAAAGTGGTGGTGAACCATTTGATACTACACTATATTGTCAAGCGATTGGAAGTCTCATTTACTTATGCAACTCAAGACCGGACTTATCTTATAGTGTTTCCCTCATGAGTCAATTCATGCATGCTCCATTGACATCACATTGGAAAGCATTGAAGAGGATCCTTCGATATCTTCAAGGAAGTAAAACACTTGGTCTGTTTTATCCTTCTAGTGATGATGCATGTTTGGCTGGTTTTTGTGACTCAGATTGGGGTGGAGATCAAGACACTAGACGCTCTACTAGTGGTCATTGCTTTTTCATTGGAAATTCTGCAGTTTCTTGGTTAAGCAAGAAGTAGCCCACCGTTGCTACATCCTCAAGTGAAGCAAAATATAGAGCAACGTTTTCAGCCACTACGGAGTGTATATGGCTGAGACAATTACTTGTCGATATGAAGCATGGCAAGCCCTCAGCTACTCTCCTATTTACAGATAGTCAAAGTGCTATTGCCATTGCACGAAATCCAGTATTTCATGCAAGAACAAAGCATATCGAGATCCACTATCACTTTGTTCGGGAGAAGCTTCATAATGGCGACATCACACTTGAATATTGTCCCACGGAGGATAATATTGCAGATGTGTTCACTAAGGCATTGCCTAGAGTTCAATTCAAAGCTATTTGTGAAGCTTTAAATTTAAAGCAACATGCTGATTTTCTTACTTAGTGAATACATGTCATTTCTACATGTCATTTTCATTTAAAGAGGGTGTTAGAATAATAAATGTAAATGATGTAGAAGCCATAGGTTACTATGACCCAAAAGATCGAGATCTGTGTAACCATGGTCATTTATATTTTAGGCCCAAGTTAGTATGAAACTAACTTGTAGGGACTCGTGGGTCCACTAGGGGCCTATACATGTGAATTAAGTACCTAACTGGGGTACTTGATTATTTTATGTAACTTATGGTAGCTAGATAGCCATTAGTCAAGTTATTGGACAGCCAACAATCATGAAGGTAGATAGCCATCTTGGACTACTTATATGTAGCCATTCATTTGTAAGAGACACACTTTTGTTAAGCAATCTACAGTTCATATTGGCTGTCCACAAGTTTCTACAAGAGGGTCATCTAACCATCTCTCTCTTCTCTTTGAGAATACTTTGTGTTAATAAATAGTCTTGATTCTAGATTCCTACAAGGAGAATGTGGTAGTTGATGCATCATCTCGTATGATTTGTATCAGATGGCTTTTACGGTCATAGAGAGTGATCTCGTGGTAGAGATCAGGCATGCTCAACAGTCGGATGAGCACTGCTAGCAAGTGTGGCCTAGTGCACATGTCATTACCAGTAATTCGGATGGTACCACTCAGACGGGTACCTTTGATGGGGCACAAACTTATTTGACATACACCATTGATGATGGTATGCTTAAGAAAATTGTAAGATATACATGTCAAACGTGAATGGACTTCGTAAGAAGATCCTTCATGAGTGTCATGTGACAATCCCTACATCCAGGTATGGATAGGCTGACACTTATTCTGGCTATGTATGCGGCGATACGTTAGTGAGTATGTATAGCGTTGCATGCCTTGTCAGGTGAACAAGGCGGTGCATGTAAGCCCTCGAGGTTTACCACAGTTTCTAGAATTCCCCAAGGTAAGCCCTCGAGGTTTACCACAGTTTCTAGAAATTCCCCAAGGTCATTAGGAGAGTATGTCGATGGATTTTATTACGGAGCTACCCATGAACTCGAGTCAACATGATTCGGTCATGGTAGTAGTGGATAGGTTGACCAAGATGGCTCACTTTATTGCCACACGAAAGATGGTGACGGCCCCGCAGGTCGCAGAGTTGTTCATTGAACTAGTCGTGAGATTTCGTGAACTTCCTAAGTCCATTGTCTCAAATAGGGATCCCCGGTTCCCTGGAACATTCTGGACCAATGTGTTTGCCAAGTTAGGCACACAATTGTAGATGACTAGTAGTGAGCACCCACAAAGAGATGGGCAAACCGAGAGGGTCAACCAAGTCCTTGAGAACATGTTTTGTTACAGCAATATTATCGTAGTTTTCTTTTGTATATGCTCTTTGTTTTAATCCACATTAAGGGCAATGTCTTAGAGTAAAGGGAATCATGTACAAATATATTAGGACCTTCAGACACTTGTTACTTATTGGGCCCTTAAGGCATATCTTTAGTTCTGGATATAGTAATTAAGGCTTCTAAAGGTAGCTCAGGACACTCTTCTATTTGAACTAGTACTTGCCATGATTCGAGATTCTTGGAAGGTTCCTTTAGGGTTCCCATCGTAGTATAGATAGAATAACTACCATTGGGACTATAGTTTCAATGTGATTCATTTGTGGAATTTAGTATAGGTGATTCTATTGCAATTCTTGTGGGGATCCACCATATGGCTTGTGATTCATGTTCATTCAACCAACTTAGTTGGAGCTTACTTTTTGTCAATCTTTTATTGTCTTTGAGCTAATGTGATGCTATATCTATGAATCTTGTTTATAACTATGCCAAAATATGAGCATCCCAAAGGTAACTACTTAACTAACAGTTTGAGATAACTCACAAGAACTTTCTCCACGTGGTACTCACAAAAAAGCCTAACAAGTGTCATGTTGTTAAGCATTTTTTTTATATATCTTTGATCAATGAGCCTCAAGGACCATTGAGAGGCTCAAGGATTTTAAACTTGAAAACCATACTCTAGACTTTAGAAAATTTTCATTTTCAAACATGGTTTCTCTACGATGTGTTGATAAGTCCTCAACCCAACATACACTTGTAATTGTGAGCATTGGACAAGGTGCAACCATTCAAATTTCTTGTAATACAATTTCTATTCTTTTATAATACATTTTGATCTAAAGAGAAAATGTGATGACCAATTCACACTCTAGAGCTTTCATACCAAAGTGTCAAAGTTTGTGTACTACTAACTAGAAAATTTTCATTTTCAAAAATGGTTTCTCTACGATGTGTTAATAAATCCTCAACCCAACATACACTTGTAATTGTGAGCATTGGACAAGGTGCAACCATTCAAATTTCTTGTAATACAAATTTCTATTCTTTTATGTATAAGAATATATTTTGATCTAAAGAGAAAATGTGACGACCAATTCACACTCTAGAGCTTTCATACCAAAGTGTCAAAGTTTGTGTACTACTAACTAGAAAATTTTCATTTTCAAAAATGGTTTCTCTACGATGTGTTGATAAATCCTCAACCCAACATACACTTGTAATTGTGAGCATTGGACAAGGTGCAACCATTCAAATTTCTTGTAATACAAATTTCTATTCTTTTATGTATAAGAATACATTTTGATCTAAAGAGAAAATGTGACGACCAATTCACACTCTAGAGCTTTCCTACCAAAGTGTCAAAGTTTGTGTACTACTAACTAGAAATTATGTTTCCAAATAATATAGATCTCCTAACATATTTTCAAAAAAATTCAAATAAAACTCCTTTAAGAGAACAAGTATGACCATTACTTAAAGGAAACTACAATTCTATCAACGTAGTATATAGAAAAATAGATGCATACTCTAATAATTAGATATTACAAGGTCTAAACTCAAGGGTTCAACTTGATTCCACATTATGACCTAAAGATTCTAAATACATGACATCTTGCTATACTAGATACCATAGATGTAGTGGAATGCATTCCATTGCATCTACGTTTTGAAACGAGCATTTTAGAGCCCAATTTAAAACTAAAAAATTTAACTAAAAATGAAAAAAAAAATACTAAATACTAATTTTAAACACTAAAAAAACAAATTTTAACCCCTAAAAAAATTACAAACACTATAATTTAACTAAAATATTTGAAAGCAAATTTCAAAAGATAAAATAGATTTAAATAAAGGGATTTTTTGAGAAACCCTAATCAAGTTTCTTGAAACGTGTTCCAAAACATACAACTATTTAACAAGTATGCAATTTTAGGCTCCTTATTCAACAAAATTAGATACACCCAATATAGCCTAAAATATCTTGAATCTCAAAGCATTATTCTATATTGTGAAACAAAGATATTGATGAGAAAAAATTGATGTTTTGTGGAGAGGAAGAGAAATCAAATTATATGGATTTGTAAATTGCAATTTCACAACTAGACTTGTCTAGGTGATGTCAACGCTCACTCACTTTCTAGATACTATGTTCCAAAATATGATGAAACACTTTAAAGTAGGTATATTAAGCAGTCACTGAGTACTTCGCAAGTTGGCACTAAGAAAAACAGCGAATACCTCAAAGAAGTCCGTAGGGCCAATTCGAGATAAGAAATCTCCTTCAGGAAGGTACACCATCCAAGAGTCATAAGCTGTGCAATCCACCTTCTCATCCAATGCATCAAGTACCTACATTCGAATTTTGATACATTATTTTCTTTCACTCTCAAAATCCCATGAAAAGTGTGAATTGTTTGGCAAGGCAAACTAGCTTCTATCAAAACTTCATTCTTACTTTAAGTACTCGGTATGTATTGCATGGAGTGTATTAACAAAATGTATGGAATGAGTAAGGTGTCTTGTGTGGACAATGGGGACCAACATCGCAAAGAAATCGCGATGAGATTGCACACACAACATCAAACACTTTCTTGATGAAGAAAGATTGTCGGTTAATAATAGATGTATGGACTCATTGTCGAACCTTTTAACATACACTCCACTATGATCGACATTTCCCAAGTATCTAGTCAACAAGTACCTTAGTTTTTGAGGACAAATCGAAGCCATGTCATGTAGTTCCAAATCATATGCAATAATAGCTCCAAAATTCATGTAAGCTTTGTTGGGCTCAAAAAGAATCTATGAACACGGTGGATCCTCTTTGGACCCATCAAAAGCAATCAAATAAGAATAACTAGCTATAAGATGGCTGACTATTTAGTAAGCGATAGTAAGAGTAGTTAGCTTCCAAAGTTGGCTATAAATATGGATTGATTGACACTTTGAGTGGCCATTAAATGAGTACTTAAGGAGGGTAGGAAGTATGACCTTCACATCCATTTCGACAACATCATGACTTCGTAGGAGTTGTCAAAACGTACTAAATCTTGAACTAGTTAGGCTTACTAGTTTGCCATTCTCTTTAGTTAGTTACAATAAAAGTTGAACTAATCATTTAATCTACCCATCCATATCAAATATACTCACAATGTACTCATTGGATAGTAAATGACTTACAAGCCCAAGTGCCATAGATGGTGATTAATGGTGGTCCAGTCCTTACGTATGTGTTAAAGGACTTGGAAGAAGGTGAACCAGATGTGTAAAGATACTAGCAGTTTTATCTTCTTTCTCACATGAAATTTTATCTACCAATGTGTGCTCTCTCCCTTGTCTCCCATATGGTGAATGAATTCTCTTCTCATTTCTAAAACGAGTCCCATGCTCTACATTCTACGTAATGAAATAGATAACACATGGAATAGAAAGGGTGTATCCCCTTGTAGCTTCCTACGTCATCAAAGGCTAACTGAACAAGAATATGATTTAACAACAGAAATTGGCCCAACTCCCTATAAATGCTACATAGAGAATTGTTCAAGGTGTAAACTTAGTCATTATTCCAACACCTAGCCCCTACCTTACTCTTCTGAGCTACCTAATGGTAGTTTGAGTATATGGACCATCCAATAATACTTTGTGGAACAAATGTTCCAGACACACTTGAAACACACTTTGAACAGCTTCCAAACTTGTTTGGTTGCTACTATGGAACTTTTACCTTGGACGCATTTGGTAAGAACTTTGACATGAGTTCATTTAAGCAAAATGGTAAAGCTAAATGCTAGAAAAAAACTCTTAGTATAAATTTTCATGTAAAATTTGTGAACTACATCAACTAGTTTAGTTTAGTCAAGTTGAATTTATTTGGCAATTAGTATAAATTTTCATGTAAAATTCGTGAAAAATATCAACTAGTTTAGTTTAGTCAGGTTGAGTTTATTTGGCAATTTTGAGGCAAATATGCATTTTAAACTTATAGACTTTACAAAGTTAACAAGGCCTAAGAATAGTGGATTTATTATTTTTGGCAACTTAGGCATGTTGATAAGGTCGCATATAGACCTATTGTAATTGGCTTATTCATGTTCATTGGATATAGTCATTTTAGATCTAGGGTTTGGAAGAGATCTAGAACCTTCCATAAGTTAATAAGCCTAAGCAAGATGATCCAAATAAGGTAAGAGACTGCTATAAATAGGCTACAAGCGTGGGAGCATTTCATCTCTTTCATTCTTCTCTCATTCATTCTTATAGAAGATACTCTTTGGGGTTTTACAACCATTTTTGCATTTTGGTAATGATATAGTGGATTCTTGTGTATAGAATGCTATTTTTCTTATATGTATGAGTTCCCACGTGTGAGTACTATTGTTGTACGGTTGTTGTACGGACTGGAACAGTAAACAAGTTCTTGTTGAGTTTACATTATCTATGTGTAGTAGATGCAATATTTCTACATTGTTATTGATGTTAGATATGCTTTCCATTTTGGCCAAAGATCAAAGGGCATAATTAAGTCTTTGGAATCTAATTTTCTTCACAAAATTCACTAAAGTGCTTCGTTTCTAACAATGTAGAAACAAGTTAAGTGTAACATGTCCTTTTATGAAAACTTTATAGCATACCATATTCAAACAACATGGATATTTTGCTTTGATAGTACTACCATAAAGAAAAGTATCATAACGTGTTGAAGAAAAAAACCTGTGCCAATGGGTTGGCTAGAGGCCCTCGAGAAGAGAGACCGGAAAATAGGGAAGGGCCGGAGTCAAATCGATACCCGTTGATCATGAATGAGTGGGCAGCACCACCAGGTAATGAATGACTTTCCAACACCAACACATCTTCTCCATATCTTGCCAACAAAGCACCACAAGACAAGCCTCCTATGCCACTTCCAATCACAACATAATCTGCATGCGTCTTATCTGCAATCTTGCCATACTTGTCATTATTATGGATCAAACTAAATTCTTTATCAGCAAAAAAAATCACAAAATAAAATAGTACATCTAGATTGATCTTTTCCAGCATTGATCATTCCTCCATTGAATTCTGAATATCATCATCAAAGCATTTGCGTTGATTCACCTTATGCACATTATGATTTCTTGTTTCACTTTGTAAGAGTCACAATTCATGGTCCATAACCATGCTGAAATTGTCACAGTCATTCCCTTATGGTCATGATAATAATAAATGCTGGGATACATCGTAAGAAAAAGCAAAAAAAGTTTCTATAGATTTTAAGTATTATTGATAGCACACACCGTGTACCCAAAACTTGTAAAAGTAGCTTTATCTTGAACGGGCTTTTTGAACCCTTATATGATACAAGACTACTTATAGCTTGCTCAAATCAACTCAATAAACTAGCAAACGTTGAACTCATCATAATTCGATAAGAAGATAAGCCCCAAGAAATCCGTCAAAGCAAAGAATTTCAACCTGTGATACATACAATTAAATAAACTATGAAGTATAAAACAAAGCCACATAACCAATGAATACACCAAAACAAGGGCAATTATTTTACAATGATGAAGGACTGTTCTCATGTGATCTACAATGATAATAGGGTAATGCCAACTACTCTTTTATATTTAACACAAATTTACAGATAAGACATCGTAATTCCATCATGGTATTGCTAATTGGCATGAGTTGGTGATTGGTCGCATCTGTCACATTTCAACTAAATAGCATTGTTGTCACCAAAAAGTACGGAAGCAATTCCATACACTCAGCCTTAGATTTGCACATGCATAATGTAGGAATCCAGAATCAAGACTATTCATTAACACAAAGTATTCTCAAAGAGAAGAGAGAGATGGTTAGATGACCCTCTTGTAGAAACTTGTGGACAGCCAATATGAACAGTATATTGCTTAACAAAAGTTTGTATCATACAAATGAATGGCTACATATAAGTAGTCCAAGATGGCTATCTACCTTCATGACTGTTGGCTGTCCAATAACTTGAGTAATGGATATCTAGCTACCATAAGTTACATAAAATAATTAAGTACCCCAAATAATAAGTTAGGTACTTAATTCACATGTATAGGCCGCTAGTGGACCCACGAGTCCCTACAAGTTAGTTTCATACTAACTTGGGCCTAAAATTCAAATGACCATGGTTACACAGATCTCGACCTTTTGGGTCATAGTAACCTATGGCTTCTACATCATTTACATTTATTATTCTAACACCCTCCTTGAATGAAAATGACATGTAGAAATGACATGTAGTCACTAAGTAAGAAAATCAGCATGTTGCTTTAAATTTAAAGCTTCACAAAGAGCTCTAAATCGAACTCTAGGCAATGCCTCAATGAACACATCTGCAATATTATCCTTCGTGGGACAATATTCAAGCGTGATGTCGCCATTATGAAGCTTCTCCCGAACAAAGTGATAGTGGATCTTGATATGCTTTGTTCTTGCATGAAATATTGGATTTCGTGCAATGGCAATAGCACTTTGACTATTCGTAAATAGGAGAGTAGCTAAGGGTTGGCCATGCTTCATATCGACAAGTGATTGTCTTAGCCATATACACTCCGTAATAGCTGAAAACGTTGCTCTATATTCTGCTTCACTTGAGGATGTAGCAACGGTGGGCTGCTTCTTGCTTAACCAAGAAACCACAGAATTTCCAATGACAAAGGAATGACCACTAGTAGAGCGTCTAGTGTCTTGATCTCCACCCCAATCCGAGTCACAAAGACCAGCCAAACATGCATCATCACTAGAAGGATAAAACAGCCCAAGTGCTTTACTTCCTTGAAGATATCGAAAGATCCTCTTCAATGCTTTCCAATGTGATGTCAACGGAGCATGCATGAATTGACTCATGAGGGAAATACTATAAGATATGTCCGGTCTTGAGTTGCATAAGTAAATGAGACTTCCAACCGCTTGACAATTTAGTGTAGTATCAAATGGTTCACCACCACTTTGATTACTTAACTTCAGGCCCGTCTCAATTGGTGTAGCAACCGGCTTGCAATCTTCCATTTTGAAACGGTTCAAAATCTGCTTAATGTACCGCTGTTGGGTAATGAAGATTCCAGCCTTTCCTTGCAAAAACTCAAGACCAAGGTAGAAATGCAATTGGCCTAAATCTGATGTATCATAAACTGAAGCAAGATCAAATTTTAAGGCTGCAATATATTGTTCATTACTACCCGTAATGATAATATCATCAACATATAGCAAAATGATGATGATAAACTGAAATGTATGCATGACATAAAGCGTAGAATCACTAGGACTGTTAGAAAAGTGGTATCTTTTGATACCACATCCTTGGGGCTTGTTTTAGTCCATAGAGAGTCCAGACCTGCAACCAAAAAACCAGCAGGTTGCTGAAGGTAAACTTCCTCATGAAGATCACCATTGAGGAAGGTTGTCTTTATGTCAAGTTGGTGCATACGCCAACCATGATGGGCAGCCAAAGCAGTGACTATCCTTACAGTAGTTATTCCTCCGGTAGGTGCAAAACTTTCCTCATAATCAATGCCCTCCTTTTGCGTATAACCTTTGGCAACAAGTCTTGCCTTGTACCTTTCAAAAGTACCATCGGACTTGTACTTGAATTTATAAACCCATTTACAGCCAATTGCTTTCTTTCCATGTGGAAGATCAACAAGAACCCATGTTTGGTTCTTTATGAGTGAGTCATACTCCTCTTTCATAGCGTCCTCCCAACATTTTACTCCTCTGGCCTGCTCATAAAAAACAGGTTCTATTGCACTATCCTCAATAGATGTAAGAGCAAAATCAGAAAAATCAGCAAATTCTATTGATTTAGATGAGGCACGAGTCTTCCATTCATAGAAGCGGTTCACTTTGTTGTCCTGCAAAGTCTGCAACAGCCATTTAGGGACTGGTCTAGGATGTCCAACAGCCTTACTTGGATCAACGCTTTGCTGTCCGAAATGATCCGAACTGTCAACACTTTGCTGTCCAAAGTGCTCTGAAATTGGACTATGTTGTCCAAAGTTTTCAACAGGCCGTTCCTCTTCATAAATCTGCTCCTCTTGATGAATTATGGGCTGTTCGCTTGAAGAACCAGTGTCCATTAGAGTATGATGGCAGTCCCTCCTCTTCAACATTAGATGGTGATAACAAATCATACCAAACTTCATAAGGAGTAAAAATCTTCAAGGCTTTAGTCGGACACCAATTACTAATGTATGCGGTTGTAACAACCGCTTCAGCCCAAAACTTGTGGGGAACGCCCTTTGCCTTAAGCATGCAACGAGCCATCTCCATGATTGTGCGATTTTTCCTCTCGGCAACACCATTTTGTTGCGGTGTGTAAGGTGTAGTCATTTGATGTAGAATGCCTTTGCTTTGAAGAAACGTGCCGAACGTACTTTTAATGTATTCTCCTCCTCGATCGGTACGTAGTATCTTCAAAGTATGCCCAAATTGATTTTCTATCATAGCAAGTATGCATCCTTCGCATACATGTCCTTCGGGATGCTCCATATTTGGAATGCCTTCCACCATGTTGAATTTCTTCAACATATTCAAACTTCCAAAATTGAGGTGCCCGTACCTCGCATGCCATAGTTTAGCCAACTCCAATGCATGTGAATTAGTAGCAACAAGACCAAAGGATGTCAAAGCTTTAGGTTCATAAATATCCAACAAAAACAAACCTCCTCGATCTTCGTGAAGAGCTTCTTAGCATTGACGAAATTGTCGAGAACTCTCAATTTGTTTCAATTGCTCTTAATTCACTTCCTCATTCCTATCTTCCATTTGTATCTACTTTAAGCATATCTCTTAGGGGACAGCAAATCTCCTTTGAAGAGCTTGTTGGCTTACTTCTCCAAGAAGAGCAAACAAGGATTAATTTTGGTGAACAAGAAGATCAAGCCTTCTTCACCAATGGCAAAGGCAAGGGCAAGTGGAAAGGTAAGCCTTCTTCTTCAAAGATCAAAAATCCAAGGAAGGCCAAGATCAAGGATCCAAAAAGAAGGGTAAGTGGCATTATTGTAAAAAGTTTGGGCACCACATAAAGGAATGTAGGATGAAGCTTACTAAGGATAAAGAGAAAGGTATTGATACAAATACAGCCATGATTTCATTAGAACATCAAAAAGAGGATGATTCTTTCAATGGTGATTTTGCTTTTGTCACTAACAATCTCATTTCTAATCAAAATGAGATTTCTACCACTTTTCGACTTGCTGGATTTTTAGCAGAAAACAGCACTACTTCAGCTTTGCAGGTTGCTGTTTTTTCTTCCATTGATTGGGTGATTGATAGCGGAGCTACATGCCATATGACTCACCATAGAGACATCTTCACAAAGCTTATGAAAATCAAAGATGGAAGCAAGGTTCAAGGTGTTGACAACACCTCCTATCCAATTGAAGGCATTGGATCTATACCCCTCATTCTTCCCAATGGAGAAGAAAAGTACATTTGAAATGTACTTTATGTTCTTAAGATTAAGATAAATCTCATTTTGGTCTCTACAATCTTGAATCAAGGATTGATTGTAGAATTTAAAGAAGACAAATGTCTTATAAAAGACCCAAAGAGATCACTTTTAACTGTTGCTTCGGGACAGATTCTATAGCCATTTCTGAAAATTCAGCTAATAGTAGATGGGAAAAACAGATTCCAGGCCAAAATCTACTAAAAAATCAGCAAGATCAAAGCTGAATTAATGAGCACTACAAATTGCAATACACCACATGCAATAGCTCATTCACAACAAGATATAGATGGTTGTATTCTGCTGAAAAAACAGAATACTAACTAATATGCAAGCTTCCAATGAAGCCAAAACCACAACCAAAACTTTTGTGGTAAAATGGTGTGCACTCAATGTGCTAATGGAGCAAATGGTAGGACCTTCTTCCAAGCTCAAAAACAGAAAAATTTCAGCCACTAAAAATGTGTCGAAAACACATTTGTCTTTCGGTAGATGGGTGCCCTCCTCCAAGAAGAAAATCTGAAATTTGAGGCATGTAATGAGTGGAGGTTCCAAGCTTTTCCCTGCAATTTCCTGCACAAAAAACAAGGAGCCGAACAGTTCTCTCTCCACAAAAATCAAAAAAATTCTGATTTTTATGAACTAAAAAAGGAGAAATGTGGCTGCCTATTGGGTGCCCTCCAGCAAGCAATCAATTCTGAAAAATGGCTCTGATACCATGTAGGAATCCAGAATCAAGACTATTCATTAACACAAAGTATTCTCAAAGAGAAGAGAGAGATGGTTAGATGACCCTCTTGTAGAAACTTGTGGACAGCCAATATGAACAGTAGATTGCTTAACAAAAGTTTGTATCATACAAATGAATGGCTACATATAAGTAGTCCAAGATGGCTATCTACCTTCATGACTGTTGGCTGTCCAATAACTTGACTAATGGCTATCTAGCTACCATAAGTTACATAAAATAATTAAGTACCTTAAATAACATGTTAGGTACGTAATTCACATGTATAGGCCCCTAGTGGACCCACGAGTCCCTGTTAGAATCGAAGAGATTCTCTAATCGGAGTAGACTAATCTTATTAGTACTCACACAAAACATCAACCACAAGCTGAAGAAGAAGAGAGACTGCAAAAAGCTATGCTTCATAAGCTGGAAACTGAGATAACAATCGAGGTGGGCGCCCATCTACTCTTATAGAGGCTGTCCACAATGAAAAGCAAAAGCTATTCTACTACAATAGCAATTGAAATGCTAATTATGAAGTCTTAACAATAGAAATCTATGCTAACTTGGTTAAAATAGATTTCTATACTATTCTAGCAAAATTGGTACTAACTTAGGTACCTATACTAAAAATAGATAGTACCTATACTAAAAATAGAAATAGGCCTTCTAGCACGCAGGTTGGCCTCTACAATTAACCATTAGTTCTAACAGTCCCTACAAGTTAGTTTCATACTAACTTGGGCCTAAAATATAAGTGACCATGGTTACACAGATCTTGACCTTTTGGGTCATAGTAACCTATGGACAAAGACTTCATTCGTATTTGTAATCAGTCCATCGATTACACTAAGCAGTACAGTCCATTCGATTATTTACATACACCCGATATATGAGTTAGCCAACCGCAAATCATTCACAATTAATGCCTACATCTAATAACATAGAAAAGGTGTTACATGTTAGTTCCATGCTACCAAATTAAAAAAAAATCTTAAGAATAGTTTCTCTATCTCTCAAGCAAAGCACAAGTGTTAAAGAAATTTAATACAACAAAGTGCAAGGCTATTTTCACAACATGTGATCCAAGCAGCTAACAAAAGAAGACAACTTGTTAGACTCTATTTGAACTCAACTTACAAACAACAATACACCATACACAAATTGATCTCAAATCTCAAACTTCATTTAGTTATCAACAAGTACATGGCATGATCTAGCATGAAACCCTATGGAGTTGGCTGCCTTGTCTCCTCCCAACCTTTGTTGCATAGACAGTGATGTGGAATGCCTCTCTCTAGGCTCACTTATACACAATCCTCAGGCACCCCTTAACCCCAACACATCCTAATGTCTACACATGGCAAACTCCAGGTAGTTAACACTTGGCAGTACCCTAACACATAGGTGAGCAAGTAGGCTGACATGTGCAACCCTCCTAATTTTTATGGGGTCAATCTAGCCACTCCTAATTTATGACCCAATATCTTAAACCAAAGCTTAGCATGCGACTCTGAGGTCCAATAGCTCTAATTACGATTTATTAGCAATTTGCTTACAAAATATCAGCATAGGCCCATGCTTAGCCATTTTAGTAACTATAGTAATTACAAAGTGTACATTTGTTTATGAAAATTGTAAATAACTGGGATATGGAGTAAAAATTGTAACACAACTAACATGATGTGCATGAAAAATTGTATAGATAGGTGGTCGAGAGCCTAATTTATTTGATGACTACACATCTAGACGTTTCACATGCATTGGAGATTGTAAGGCAACTTATGAGCAAAGTCAACAAAGAGAATACTCAAGTACATATGAGGAACTTTTAGCTAGGGTATTCATTCCAATGGTAAAGGACTCAAGCTTGGAGGCCTCATAGATGTCGATTTGGGCTAGCAATGCAAATGAACAAAGATCAACTACTATTTATGTATTCACTTTTAAATTAGGGCCTGTCTCATGTTGGGGCAAAAGCATTCCACTGTAGCTTTGTCTCCAATGGAAGCAAAGTTAAAATGATAATGATTAACTATACACCACTTTTTCCCTAAAATGATTAACTAAAATGGTAATCATATTCTCAAGTGACATGGCAGGGACCCTTGGGGGTCAAACCAGACTTCTCTTTGAGAATACTTTGTGTTAATGAATAGTCTTGATTCTGGATTCCTACATGGTATCGGAGCAATTTTTCAGAATTGATTGCTTGCTGGAGGGCACCCAATAGACAACCACATTTCTCCTCTTTTGGTTCATAAAAATCAGAATTTGTCTGATTTTTGTGGAGAAAGAATTGTTCGGCTCCTTGTTTTTTGTGCAGGAAATTGCAGGGAAAAGCTTGGAACCTCTACTCATTTGGGAGCCAGCAGTAGGGCGCCCATGCCCAACTAGTTTTCATGTGATTGTAATCAGATTACATGCTTCAAATTTCAGATTTTCTTTTTGAAGGAGGGCGCCCATCTACCTTGAAAACAAATGTGTTTTCTGACACATTTTTAGTGGCTGAAATTTTTCTGTTTTTGAGCCTGGAAGAAGGTCCTACCATCTACTCCATTAGCACATTGAGTGCACACCATTTTACCACAAAAGTTTTGGTTGTGGTTTTGGCTTCATTGGAAGCCTGCATATTAGTTAGTATTCTATTTTTTTAGCAGAACACAGCCACCTATATCTTCTTGTGACTGAGCTATTGCATGTGGTGTATTGCAATCTATAGTGCTCATTAATTCAACTTTGATCTTGCTGATTTTTTAGTAGATTTTGGCTTGGAATCTGTTTTTCCCATCTACTATTAGCTGAATTTTCAGAAATGGCTAAAGAATTTGAATCTATAGGTTCTTTGTTCAATGAAGATAGGTTGGATGGAACTAATTTCTCCTTGTGGTGCTACATGATCAAAAACCTCCTTATTGCTAAAGGTTTGTTTGAAGTTGTAAGTGGTGATGAAGAGAGGCCACCTAGTTTGGCACCTAGTACACCGTCAAGAGCTACTTCTTCAACACATGTGGAGGTGTCTTCCGAAGAACAAAAGAAGTGGGATCGACGTGACGCACAAGCCCATTCGGTCATAGCGCTATCCGTGAAGAGATCACTCCTACCTCACATTCGATCATGCAAGACTTGCAAGAGTGCTTGGGAAGAACTTGCCAAGATGTTCCAAGTGAAGAATACGGCAAAAGTGCTTTTTCTACATAATCAACTCTCAACATTGAAGATGCAAGAGGGTGATACGCTTTCAAATCACTTAATGAAGATCAAGGATCTTCGTGAAGAGCTTCTTAGCATTGACGAAATTGTCGAGAACTCTCAATTTGTTTCATTTGCTCTTAATGCACTTCCTCATTCCTATCTTCCATTTGCTTCTCCTTTAAGCATATCTCTTAGGGGACAGCAAATCTCCTTTGAAGAGCTTGTTGGCTTACTTCTCCAAGAAGAGCAAACAAGGATTAATTTTGATGAACAAGAAGATCAAGCCTTCTTCACCAATGGCAAAGGCAAGGGCAAGTGGAAAGGTAAGCCTTCTTCTTCCAAGGATCAAAAATCCAAGGAAGGCCAAGATCAAGGATCCAAAAAGAAGGGTAAGTGGCATTATTGTAAAAAGTTTGGGCACCACATAAAGGAATGTAAGAAGAGCTTACTAAGGATAAAGAGAAAGGTATTGATACAAATACAGCCATGATTTCATTAGAACATCAAAAGGAGGATGATTCTTTCAATGGTGATTTTGCTTTTGTCACTAACAATCTCATTTCTAGTCAAAATGAGATTTCTACCACTTCTCGACTAGCTGGTTTTTCAGCAAAAAACAGCACTACTTCAGATTTGCAGGTTGCTGTTTTTTCTTCCATTGATTGGGTGATTGATAGCGGAGCTACACGCCATATGACTCACCATAGAGACGTCTTCACAAAGCTTATGAAAATCAAAGATGGAAGCAAGGTTCAAGGTGTTGACAACACCTCCTATCCAATTGAAGGCATTGGATCTATAACCCTCATTCTTTCCAATGGAGAAGAAAATTACATTCGAAATGTACTTTATGTTCCTAAGATTAAGAAAAATCTCATTTCAGTCTCTACAATCATGAACCAAGAATTGATTGTAGAATTTAAAGAAGACAAATGTCTTATAAAAGACCCAAAGAGATCACTTTTAATTGTTGCTTCGAGAACATTGCGAGCAGGTTTGTTTTTGTTGGATATTTATGAACCTAAAGCGTTCTCCACAAGTTTTGGGCTGAAGCGGTTATTATGGCGGCATACATAAGGAATCGGTGTCCGACTAAAGCCTTGAAGATTTTGACTCCTTATGAAGTTTGGTATGATTTGGTATCACCATCTAATGTTGAGGAGGAGGGACTGCCATCATCCTCTAATGGACAGCCCACTGGTTCTTCAAGCGAACAGCCCATAATTCATCAACAGGAGCAGATTTATGAAGAGGAACGGCCTGTTGAAAACTTTGGACAGCATAGTCCAATTTCAGAGCACTTTGGACAGCAAAGTGTTGACAGTTCGGATCACTTCGGACAGCAAAGCGTTGATCGAAATAAGGCTGATGGACAGCCTAAACCAGTCCCTAAATGGCTGTTGCAGACTTTGCAGGACAACAAAGTGAACCGCTTCTATGAAGGGAAGACTCGTGCCTCATCTAAATCAGTAGAATTTGCTGATTTTTTTGAGTTTGCTCTTACATCTATTGAGGATAGTGCAATAGAACCTGTTTTTTATGAGCAGGCCAGAGGAGTAAAATGTTGGGAGGACGCGATAAAAGAGGAGTATGACTCACTCATAAAGAACCAAACATGGGTTCTTGTTGATCTTCCACATGGAAAGAAAGCAATTGGCTGTAAATGGGTTTATAAGATCAAGTTCAAGTCCGATGGTACTGTTGAAAGGTACAAGGCAAGACTTGTTGCCAAAGGTTATGCGCAGGAAAGTTCTGCACCTACCACAGGAATAACTACTGTAAGGATAGTCACTGCTTTGGCTGCCCATCATGGTTGGCGTATGCACCAACTTGACATAAAGACAACCTTCCTCAATGGTGATCTTAATGAGGAAGTTTACCTTCAGCAACCTGCTGGTTTTTTGGTTGCAGGTCTAGAAGACAAAGTGTGTCTTCTCAAGAAAATTGTCTATGGACTAAAACAAGCCCCAAGGATGTGGTATCAAAAGATACACACATACTTTTGTGATCGTGGGTTTTCTAATAATCCTAGTGAATCTACGCTTTATGTCATGCATACATCTGAGTTTATCATCATCATTTTGCTATATGTTGATGATATTATCATTACGGGTAGTAATGAACAATATATTGCAGCCTTAAAATTTGATCTTGCTTCAGTTTATGATACATCAGATTTAGGCCAATTGCATTTCTACCTTGGTCTTGAGTTTTTGCAAGGAAAGGCTGGAATCTTCATTACCCAACAGCGGTACATTAAGCAGATTTTGAACCGTTTCAAAATGGAAGATTGCAAGCCGGTTGCTACACCAATTGAGACGAGCCTGAAGTTAAGTAATCAAAGTGGTGGTGAACCATTTGATACTACACTATATTGTCAAGCGGTTGGAAGTCTCATTTACTTATGCAACTCAAGACCGGACATATCTTATAGTATTTCCCTCATGAGTCAATTCATGCATGCTCCGTTGACATCACATTGGAAAGCATTGAAGAGGATCCTTCGATATCTTCAAGGAAGTAAAACACTTGGTCTGTTTTATCCTTCTAGTGATGATGCATGTTTGGCTGGTCTTTGTGACTCAAATTGGAGTGGACACTAGACGCTCTACTAGTGGTCACTCTTTGTGAAGCTTTAAATTTAAAGCAACATGCTGATTTTCTTACTTAGTGAATACATGTCATTTTCATTTAAGGAGAATAATAAATGTAAATGATGTAGAAGCCATAGGTTACTATGACCCAAAAGGTCGAGATTTGTGTAACCATGGTCATTTATATTTTAGGCCCAAGTTAGTATGAAACTAACTTGTAGGGACTCGTGGGTCCACTAGGGGCCTATACATGTGAATTAAGTACCTAACTTGTTATTTGGGGTACTTAATTATTTTATGTAGCTTATGGTAGCTAGATAGCCATTAGTCAAGTTATTGGACAGCCAACAGTCATGAAGGTAGATAGCCATCTTGGACTACTTATATGTAGCCATTCATTTGTATGAGACACACTTTTGTTAAGCAATCTACAGTTCATATTGACTGTCCACAAGTTTCTACAAGAGGGTCATCTAACCATCTCTCTCTTCTCTTTGAGTATACTTTGTGTTAATGAATAGTCTTGATTCTGGATTCCTACAGTAATATTGAACCATGTTAATTCTTCTGTCTAAGTCACATAATCAGATGTGGATTTTGGGTATCCATCTGATAGGCATGCCAGAAAGGATTCTCCAGTGTTTGGGAACATGAGATAATTTCCTATAGTGATTGTAGGACAGCTAGATGATGCGTGGATCTCTAGAATATCAAATAACGGTTAAGGGTTTTCTGGAAGGAAAAGCTGATGGTATGGGACATCAGTAATTTTGGAAAGGAAATTTTAGGACTGTAAAGATCTGATGATCAAAGTGTGTTTGGTACCTTGTCGCGATATGGGAAAGAAGAAAACCATTCGATCAAATGTGGGGTATTTTGGACAATTTTGAGGTTTAATCTACATCCTAATATGGTATCTAATTATTTACAAAATCAGAGGCCCTCAAATCTATTTCTCGCTTTCTTAATTAATCCTGTACTTCTTAGTAATTTCTCAGAAATAGGATATCAGACTGATTTATATGATTCTTTCCAACATAAAGTTATTCTTCTGAAAGACTGTTATGTCATATAAATTACTACTTGTGTGAATAGACTTGGAATTCAGATAAATTCTAAGGTTAAAATATTTCAATTTCTTTAACCATGGAATATCTCTGTTGCATAAATGAATTTCGATGGAATAGTGGTTTCTATCACTCAAATTGAAAATATTTGAAGGAGAAGTCAAGTTTGTAATGAAGTGAATTCTTAGTGGAAGCACTTATTACTAACTTTTCTTGGATTTAGATATTTTCATATATCTTCTTTTCGGTTAACTTTTATGGAAATTTATAATTTCTTTAAAAAGAGGGGTGAAGTGGTGAAGTAAATTTCTATTTGGGAATCTGTTGATTGCATAGTTTTGGAAGAGAACCAGCTAGGGTTTAGAAATGAGATTGGATCTGAAAGGAATTTCGGATAGATTCAGAGTAAGATGCCTAATTAGTACTTTTCGAATAAAAGGAAATTTGAATCATTATTTATTGGTAGTACAGTAAAAGGTCAAAAGTTACTAGTTCCATTTTGATTGGAATAGAAGTAAGTTTGATCAGAATTTAAGTCTGAAAGTTCTGTATTGGATCAACCCAATCTTAGTTTTAGTACTAGGATCAGAGAGGGGTTGATTAGTGGGAGAAATTATGTAATTAGAGGTAAGTGGGATTGGAAAACTGTTGAGAGTGAATTTTATTCGTCTCGAAGATCTCCCGGATATGTTATTTACTCATGAGAAATAGAAAATATTTTGTAGCTGAGTTACAAGATCTCAGTGAGATATGTGAGTAACATATGTGGGTTCTAGAGAAATCTGCCAGATAAGAATGTGTTTATGTACTGGGTCATAGTGAGATTATTCACGTATGTGCACGATTAATCTTGTATGAATCTACTGTGATTCTGGATTGTAATCTAAAGTTTTTGTAGTTGAAGATGATTGTCATATGGTATCTAGTGGATGTTATTCTACTACAGTTTATGGTCTGCAGATGCTTGAGTACAGTTCTTCGTTTGAATTGGATCTCCAGTTATCTTAGGAGACAAACAAGTCTATTAAGATGAATGAATGCTATTTTTCTTGCATTTGGTGCTAAAAACAGGAGCATTTAACTCAAAAGAGTATCTGGGGTACTCAGAGTTGAGTTTTAACCATTCTATATCTTAATGATTCTCCTAGAGATTCTAGCTAAATGAATTATCATATCTTAGAATTTGGATTCTAAGGATATTTGTAATTGAAAGCTTATGAATTATCTATCAGAGTTGTGGATATGCAATTATGATTATTTTATTATTTCTTTAACTTTAATCTCTTAAGTTAGGTTATCTCACCCAGTGGTTCATGTAAATGCTTTACATGAAGGTGATGTTACTAACTTATGGTGAATATAACCCAGTTGGGAAATTTATCGCTTAGTGTACTTTTCAAACTTGAGTTGTACTCCAGTGCAGAGATCATCTCTGAGTACTTGTTTGATGTGAAAGTTAGACTAAGGATAATGATTTTTTAGGTTGATATTTAAAGTTAAAAGAACTGTTCATGTTATTCTTTCCTATTTAGAGAGTTTCTAAGGATAGAAACAGTTTAAGGAGGGAAGAATGTTATGTCCATGACCAGTAAGTAGGATTCAGTATACTCCTAGTCTTGGATACACGGTACTCCAGTAAATCAAGTTGTTAGTTATGCCACGTCATACTGGATGTGACCCGAAAGTAACTAATATCCTTGTGAGGCCCAGAACACACTAAATGGAGTTTAGACAAGGTTTGAAACAGTGTATGCATGTGTAGAGTTATCAATAGCATTTCTATGAATAGGTGGTCCATGCTTAGGACTCTATTCTAGGTGAATCTATGTATAGGGAACTTAGGGCTATGCATGGCTATGTGCCCAGGTTGCTTTTGGCTCTATATATTGAGGCCAAACTCGCCCTACTCCTCATTGTGATCGTGGATTCATTGCCAGGGTTTCACTCTATATTCATGCTTCTTGTTCCTTGGCTTGGGGGTGAAGCTTCTAGAGTTGATTGGTTGCTTCTACTTGGTTGGGTGTTTGCTCCATAGTGTGTTTTCCATTGTGTGTTATCTTGTAAGCAGGATCTTAGGGAGCTTCCCTTATAGGTTTGACCTCGAGCTGTCCCTGCCATGTCCGGCTCAAGTATGCTCTATAGAGAAAGCGTCTGATATACTCATGGGTGCCCGATGGAAGGTCTGAGATAGAAATGCCAAGTGTATCCAGTATTCGAGAGGCCTGAGAGAACCATGATAGACGATGTCCCTGACCGAACAAACATGGCACGTGGGACATGCTCACTAGGACACTTTGACGTTAGGAAGGGTCAAGGTTACGGGGTGCTTGAGGATTGTGCATAAGTGAGTCTAGAGAGAGGCATTCCTCATCATAATCTATGCAGCAAAGGTTGGGAGGAGACAAGGCAGCCAGCTCGACCATGTTTCATGCTTTTTGATGTTATGCACATTCAAGGAAATGAATAAGGATCGAAGTTTCAGATCTGTGTGTACTTGAAGGTATAAGAGTTTTCAAAGAAATAGAGAAGTATTAACAAAGTAAGAAAGCTCTCTCTTAACCGTTTTTCGTTCCACTTAAAAATTTCAATGCTGAGCAAAACAAATTTCAAGGAAAAGTAGAAAAGTAAAAAAAAATCGATCCATGAAGCCATAACCCTTATTCCGGATTGCATTCCAGATTAGAACATGCAACATTGCTATACAGTAAAGGTTTTATGCTAACTGAATTATCAATTTCCAACCACTAATGTTCTTCTTGATAAAAATAATAATATTTTGCAATTTGGGTCCCGGCGGATCATGTATTTTGGATCATTTTTGCAGTGAAGCGGATCACAATCCGCTGCAACTATGCATACAGTTTTGATTCTCTCATAGTGCAATTCAAGCTCCACAAGCTAGTATACATAAGGTCATAGCATCAAAATCTTCTTCAATTTGGAACATTGTTTTAAGGAGATTGATGAATCATGACTGCTTATTAAACAGTCAAACAATTAATGTCATAGTTACAACTTGATTTGAACAGGGTCAATTGTAATCGCAATTTGATTTGATTCACATTTTTTTTCCAAGTTGGCATTGTTTCATAGCAAAGTGATTCCAAGAAAACCCAAAGTTTCTAGATTTCTCAGAAAAGTAATGAGGAAAATTAATTTTTCAAAACAAACAAAATAACAGTTTTGTAAAAATTCGAATCTATTTGGAGGCATAATTTTGCAATTCTAATCAATAAATCACTCGGTTATTCAAATCATAAACTAGTGAATTCACTCTAATTAAACCCTGCTTAAAAGGACTACAATAGATACTCTCACACCCCCGCTATTTATTAAGTAAGCACTTAATTAACAAGGATTATTTAGTTAATCCTAATTAGTCAATGACATGGACGGGCGAGGATACCTTTCACACCCCTGCTACCGTCGGAAGCTGTATTGAGTGGAGGCTCGGTGCCTCCACCTCCACGTTGCTCTTTCAGGTTTTCCGTAGTAGCATTGCTGCTGCTGCTGCTACTTTTGTTCTGCACAACCAGTGGCTTTCGCTGCTGCTGCTGATAAGCAGAAGAGGTGATAATAAATGGATGGGGATGATAGCGATGCGTGTGTAGGAAATGGTTGGAATTGATGGAGCGTTGACAGCGAGGAGGCTGAGGTCTCCAAGGGGAATGCGGTAGTAATGTGCCTGACAGAATAAGAATAGAAGAATCAGAGGTGGCGGAAACAAGCAACTGCGCCATGCTCATCATCCTTGTTCTCCTGTCTCTGTCTGTCTCTATGTTTGGGAGCTCAGCCAGCAACAAGAGAGAGTGTGTGTGTGTGTGTGTGTGTGTGATATAGAAATAGAAAAAGAAAAGGGGAGATTGAGATTGAAAGGCACACAAGCGTCCACAGAGAAGCTTGTTAAGACATTTAATTAACATGTGTGTGCACCCGCGCCTGCTTAAAAATCAATTAACTTGAAAATAAAAATATTAGTGACTAATGTACAAAAATCTAATACCATTTTAGTGTTGAAATTCACTAAGGAGCGACGGCCTAGCTTATAGCAAATTATCACAATAAAGCTAAAAAGTGTATTCCAATACAAAAATAAAAGGTTAGCATAATGCCCAAATGTGAGTTTTATCTTTTTTGACCTTACATTACAAAGGCAATACTAATGAGGTAAGTTTGTAAAAATATTAAAGTTACAAGAAGGTTTGAAAATAATTTCATCAAAAAAAATGAACACACAATCTGTAGCACAGAATATTAGGCAATAACATGCCAAAAGTAAATCAATTAAGGTGCAGGTGCACATGTTGGGTTTGCTAAAAAGAAAAATAGTATGTTGAATCTTAGCGTCCATAAATAACATGCGCTAAGTGAGATTAGATGAAATCATAGCATGTTGAATCTTAGTGACCATAAAGATCTGAAGGAAGGAGATCTAGCATTGATGTATAAAACTAGGCTGATCAAAGGGAAATTGAAGGTAAATCAATTAAGGTGCAGGTGCACACGTTGGGTTTGTTAAAAAGAAATATAGTATGTTGAATCTTAGCGTCCATAAATAACATGCGCTAAGTGAGATTAGATGAAATCATAGCATGTTGAATCTTAGCGACCATAAAGATCTGAAGGAAGGAGATCTAGCATTGATGTATAAAACTAGGCTGAAAAAAGAGAAATTGAAGTTTACAGGTGAAGGACCATACAAACTGAAAGAGATACTTTCCTACAGAGCAATTATTTTGGAACACCTAGATGGAAAACATTTTTATACCCCAGTAAATGGCAGCCGACTACGAAAGTTTTGGCAGCCAGTTCAACTTGCATGATCCAATACCTTATCATTTTACTTTTGTTGTTTTACAATTTTATTGTTTTACACTACTTGGTTGTTTCTTTTTTTTTATAAGATAGTGCATGTTATTGTTTTGTGCTTCATCATCTAATTTGTACATGCTACTTATTGAATCAATCTATCCTTCTTATTGCGTTCAATATCATGTCAGAATGTATGCTTCTCTGTAGTCTTTTGTAGCTGATAAATCTCTTATTGTTTCATCTTATTTGTTGAATACTTCAACGCTGCAATATTCTATACATCACTTCACACTTTGTAATTGTTTGGCTACAAAATCACTTAAGAACTAATGATTTCAAAGTTAGTTGCTAAAATATTGAACGTGACTTCTGTAACATAAAAAATGATCTAGACTTCCTTGAATGTACTTCATCATTCTCTTTAATGCTTTCCAATGCGAGATCCTAGGATTAGACATGAATTGATTGAGTGTGCTAATAGTGTATGGAAGATCTGGTCTGATGCATAGCATGGCATATATTAAAGATTCTGTAAGTGAATGATAAGGTAACTTCACTAAGTCGAGTACTTCACTTTCGATATCATCACAAGAAGGTTTAGTCAATACTATACTTGGATCCATTGGTGTGTCAATCGATTTGCAATTAGACATATGAATTTTTTCTAGAATATTTTCTAGATATTTCTATTGGCTAAGAGAGATGTTCGCATCGTTTCGTTTATTGAATCTTTTGAAGTTTGTAATCTATAGTCGTTTGTCTAGGATCTTGCAAACAAAAATTCTGCACCAACAAAACAAAATTCTACATGGTATCAGAGCAGGTTCTCTAAGCAACACAATATGACTACAACGATTCAGACAAGAATTACAATCAATCTTGATGGTGCGAACTACCAAATATGGAAGTTCTTGAAGGGTGAAGGGATCTAGTCAGTGACTGATCTCACAGAACAATAGCCTCTAGAGGAAGACCCGAGAGAGTTGAATGGATCAGAAAGGATGAGAGCGCAATGGCAATCATTGTTTCATCCATAAATGAAGAAATACTCATGTAGATTGAAAATCTCACATCTCTTCATCAACTCAAAGGATTCTATGATTGTGAATTGATCACTCATGATCAAGATGGCAAAATGTTGGTTGGAGAAGACTACATGGAGCAAATTGAGAGGCAATGTCTTCAAGGCAAGGGAGATCTCATTGGTGAGCTTATTGAGGTTTGTTATGGACTCAAGAGGGCTAGATTTATTAGGTTTGATACTCATCTTCACCTACTCTACTTCATGTTGGATGGAAAGTTTGGAATCTATCTTCTGATTTATGATGGTGACATTGGTGTCATTGATTTCAGTAATCTTTCTGAAAGATCGAGATCAAGCATTGATGAGATCTTGTTGGATCTAGATCATATGTTTGAGAGGGAGTATTTCCAAATATTCAGGTCTGAAGATATTCATCTCTTGAATACTTTGATGTTCAAGAGAAAGGTAAGCAAGTGGAAGCGACTCACTTTGCTTTACTCACATGTTTTGGAGAATCTTCTTGTGTAGATGATGTTATGCAAGTAGATGGATGTCTTCATGATTTTCTAGAAAGTAATGGATCTAGAAAACAAATTTTGTTCAATGACTTTGATGGTCAAAAGGAAGATCAGGAGGTTGGTCTCAAAGGACTTCAACAACACAAAAGGAAAGGTGGCAATTAGGAGGTAGTCAAGAGCATCAAAGGAAGGTTATTTGGCAAAGATGTTATGGATCTGTTTTTGCAGGTGTTAGAAGACTCAAGGAAGGTCAAAGGGGCAACATTAAGTGTATTTCCCACATGCAAGTCCTCTAAGGAAGCACTAGATTTGTTATCAAATTTCTATGAGACTCAAGATGTAACCACAAGGTTGCACCTTAGAAGGAAGTTCTTTACACTTAGAATGTCTAATTCTACATCCATCACTTCTCATATCAACAACTTCAAGTCTTTATAAGATCAGTTATCACTTGTAGGATGTGTTATTCAAGATGATGATGCTGTTATGACCTTACTTTCTTCTTTACCAAAGTCCTATGAGCACTTTGTTGTTATGATCTCCACACATTCTGACCTGACACTTCAAAAGGTGATCGATCATTTTTTTCAAGAAAAAATACGAAGAAAGACCAATGATCTGTCCGTCAAAGGCAAGTCCCTGGCCCTATACACCAAGAAGAAGGACAAATCCAAGGGCACAAATCAAGTGCAGCAGCAGAAGCCTCATACTCAGTCCGAGAGAAGTAGATCATGCAAGAAACTCTTTTGCAGGTTTTGCAAGAGAGTCAGCCATGACATCAAAGAGTGTCGAATCTGGATCTACAACAAAACAAAAAAGCAACAACAACAACAACAACAACCGAACTCCACTAATGTAGTGGAATTTAATGAGCAACCCTCTGATGACAACAAACCATCGCATCTATTAATGGCTTAAAATAGTAGTAGTGAAGACTACGATTGCTGGTTTCTAGACAGTGGTGCTACCCATCTACGTTGAAGACAAAAAGAACAGTCAATATTTTGTTCAAGGATACTCTTTCTGTCACTGTTCCGAATGTTCTTCATGTACATCAACTATCTAAGAACCTGTTGTCAATTTCTAAGATAACTGACGAGGGATACACTATCACTTTCTCTTCTGAACAGCGTACAATCTTTTATGAAGATACTACTCTGAGTACCTACACATGAGTTAGAAATTTATATGTACTATCTGACTCAGTTGCATTAGCTAGTACTTCAAATGAAAATGTAAATGATCAGGCTATATTGTGGCATAGTCGATTTGGACACGTGAATACAAGATCACTTTCTTACATTCGTTGTGATAATTTAGTTGATGGATTGTATTTCTCTCTTTGATAAGAAATCATTTTTCTATTAATCTTGCATCTATGGCAAACACTCTAGAAGCAGATGTCCTAGATCATATTCCATCAAGACAAAACATGTATTAGATCTTGTACATGGCAATCTTTGTGGTCCAATGCCAACTCCATCCTTCGGAGATGCAATTTATTTTATCACCTTCATAGATGATTATTCTAGATGGTCTACAGTCATGTTCATTAAGCATAAATCAAAAGTTTAAAGCCATGATTGAGACCGACCCAAACATCTACAAAGGTAAAAGTGTAGAATTTCATTTTGCTGTTGCGGAATTTTTGTTTGCAAGATCCTAGACAAACGACTATAGATCACAGACTTCAAAAGATTCAATCAACAAAATGATGCGAACAATGGAAGAGATGGATTGGAATAGGGCAACTGTATTTGTGTTTTGTTTTAAGTGAATCGATTAGTGTCTCACTCGTTGGCGGCCTGTCGCTCCTCTCACAAAAGTCGCTATGTTCTGCTCGTTGGCAGACTTTCATGCATAGCTGATAATGCTAACAGTAAGCTAACATTTTCTCTTCTTCTGCTCTTTGTTGGTCTATCTTAGTCGCACAACTGTAGTAATTAATATTGTGTTTATATCCACCACATGGAGTTTACAGGATAGTTTAATTGTGAATTACAAGACATGTTTACGCTAATCAATCAGTTAGCTACCCTGTGTCAATGTCGCTTTTGGCAGCTGAGCGTGATAGTACAAGACTTCACGCTCGTCGAGCTGCCAACTGTTAACTTGACTTGTTTATCTTATGTTCGTCTTTTCTTTCAAGGTGTCTTCGTCATTTGGTTGCAGGGATGAATGTCGAACACTTCACCTTTGGCCTTCGCTTCGTCTTCAACCTTCGAGATGCATTCGAGTCGTGTTCGACCTTCGGGTTTTCTTCGATCTTCAAAATCTGTTCATTAAGGTTGCAGGAGTTCACCTTTTCAAACACTCCCTCTTGAAGGCCTGCAACCTTTGTATATGTCCAGTCCCATTGCCTTTCTTTGTTTTGTGAAGAGTGGTTTGTCGAGCGGCTTCGTGAGCAAATCAACAACCATGTCCTTGGATTTTATGTATTGGACTTTTAGCTCTCCTTTCGAGATCAGGTCTCGAATGTGATGGTACTTCAGAGGTATGTGTTTAGTCTTTGAATGAAAAATGGATTTTGGAATAGGTATATGGCACTATGAGAATCCATCATCATCGTACATGGTTCTCATTGTTGTATGCCAAGCCTCCATCATCATTTGTAACCATATTACCTCATTTGCCATCTTTGAAGCTGCAACATATTTGGCTTCGCATGAGGATTGAGCTACCAATGTTGGTTTCTTGCATGTCCAACTAATTGATTCTCCACACTCTATCGAACATCCTCCTGTAACGGACTTGTTGTCATCTTTGCAGCTCGCCTAGCTTGCATCACTATGGTGTTGCAGCTCAATTTTTTTTTTTTCTGCTTTGTAGGTCAATTCCATATTTTGGGTGCCTTTTAGATATTGTAGAATTATTTTCACCATCTACCAATGTGCCATGCCAAGGTTGGAGGAGAATTGGCTCAATGCATAGACGGGGAAGGCCAAGTCGGGTCTGGTACAAATCGTAAGGTACATCAGACTATCGATCAAGTTCTGGTATGGTATTTCTTCCATCTTCTGTCTCTCCTCATCTATGTTCGGGCAGTCCTGCTTCATCAATCTAGCTCCAGCTATCATCGGTGTGGCTTTTTCTTTGTAGTCCAACATTTAGTACTGCTTCAGCACCTTTTCGGTGTATTCTGACTAAATCAGATGCATTACTCCTCTGATTTGATCTCTTTTGATCTATAGCCCAAGGCATTTTGTTGCTTCTCCCAGATCTGTGATTTCATAACTTGTAGAAATCTAACTCTTCGTTTCTTTGATTAGCATCAAAGAATTTCCTATCATCAAGGAGTCACCTACAAAAATAGTTAAAATCACAAAGCTTCTTCCTACTCTTTTTATATAGACATTACAGTCTGGTTGTGTAGGAACAAAGTCTAGAGACCGCAAAAAATTGTCGAGCTTCTTGTACCAAGCTCGTGATGCCTGCTTCAGACCATAAATGCATCGATGCAACCGACAAACGTACTGTTGATTGTCCAGGTCTTCGAATTCTTCAGGCTGCTTCTTTCATGAAGATTTCTTCCTCTAGATCTCCATGAAGAAAGGTTGTCTTGACATCAATCTGGTGTCTTTCTAGATTATATTGTGCTGCATATGCAAGGAACAGTCGAATGCTTGTCATCTGCACCATTGGTGAGGAGGTATCAAAGTAATCGATACCGTACCTTTGTGTGTAGCCCTTGGCGACAAGTCTGGCCTTGTAACATCCAACAATGTCATCTGATTTGATTTTTTTTTTCATAAAAACCCATTTGTAGTCGATAATCTTTTTATCTTTGGACAGTGGCTCTAGTGCCATGCCTCATTCTGCCTCATTGATTCGATCTCTTCTGACTTTGCCTACTTCTAGAATTCTCCTTCTGGACTCTGGATAGCTTCTTGGTACGTTGTTGGTTCTTCAATGAAGCTACAATATTCGACATCTGCATCTTCACTCCATTGAAGATTGTTAGTGTATCGATCTGGAGGTCTTCTTTGTCTTGTTGACCTTCTTGGTTATGTTCATCGCTGCTGGTTCTTTTCTTCTTTGTCAGGTTGATCTTCAGTTGTCTGCTCTGGAGTCCGTGGCTTGACATTCTGTGTTGATGTCTGTCGGTCAAAGTTGTCGAAGATGTCGGATAAGTCGAACACTTCGGAGTTGTTTAGTGAACTGATGTTTGAAGTCGTCGAAGATGGACAAGTCTTCGATGTTCTTCGAATAGCTTGACATTTGAATGTAGATTCATATAGGAATGGATACCCTTTAGTCTTTATCCATGTGGATGAAGATCCGACATAGTCATCCTTCGAATAGTTCGGCTGTCTAAATTTTGTGATTCCTACAGGTATCAGATGAGCAGACATAGAACCAAAAGATGCTCCATCTGACCCTAGATCAGTGATCATAGTACGAAGATGAGAAAACCTCTAGAATTGAAAAGTGAACATTCCATTATTAAAAGAATAAAAAATATTTGAAGAAATATGAGGCATGTGAATTATCTTCAAGTCACTGTATTTTGTCTGTAGCCTTTTATAAAAAAATATCAAGCAATAAACTTGACCAAGCCTAGTTCATAGAAAGGTCTCAAAAAATGCACTAACGTGGGTAAATTTATGCAATAACATGGGACAAGTACCACAAGAAACTAATTTCTGGATACATACAAATTCATAAGAGATGAACATCACAATAAATACCCATGGGAATAGCTATCCTTTGTAAAAAAAGCAAATCTCCTAAAGAAATATGCAAATATGTCCAAGAAAAAGTGCAGCCAAACATCTTCAACATCAACAATTTTGGTAAATATTTTCTTCTTTAAATTAACGTCTTGATTTTTGTTCAAAGCTTTAAAGGCATTGGGTGTCCTTTAGTTTTGAGACAATAATGCACTGCAAAAGAATGATGGAACAATGCTATTTGTCTCGATAGCAATGCATGTTTATCCAAGCCAGCCAGGTAATCCTTGGCTTTTTTTGTACTTATCTTTCCTTCATAATACGCCTAATATTTGCCTTATTATCTACCTCACTTGCTAGTAGCAGTGAGATAGATATCTATCTTACTATCTATTGCTGGCACAACGTTCCCTGGATCACACTGACAAACGTAACTCTCTCTGGTTCAGCTTTTTCCCTTTGCATCTATTCGAAGAATCGCAATGCCTTATGCCCATGATCACAATTTGTATACCCCTTACTCATGATGACATTCCATGAGATACAATCTTTTGAATGCATGCCATTAAAGACAGAACAGGCATCTTCGATGCTTCCACATGTAGAATACAAGTCAACTAAAGAATTCCCACATTGCCGATTGGTCGTTTGGTTTAGGGAAATCGGGTGAATAGGGGCCTTGAGCAGCTACCTGTGACTCGCTTCGTCAGTAGGCATGGTAGGCATGCGGGTGCATAAGCAGGCTTTTGATTTTGACTTACAGTTTGGGCATGATTGTTTTGGTGCAAACTTCAGCATTGATTGCACACCTGAACCAGTCTACGGCTCTTGTATATAATGCAATGCTCTTCGGGATTGCTTCACATATAAAACATTTTTTGAAGGACTTTCCACATAAGATACTTGTTTTACCTTACATTTGTTATTGGTGTGGCCTGAAGAATCGCACTTAGTACACCAAACATTAGGATTGGAGGCTAAAGCTTTCTGCCTTTTATCCGATATTTCATATATTTGAACCTTCAAATCCTACATCTGCTTCGACAAATCAACATTGCTCAAATCTTCAGATGATTTTGACATTTCTTCTTCGTCTTTTGACTCGAACATCGTTTCCTCACAATTTTTGACGTTTCATAATTTTTGGTTGTCACGATAACTTCGTCCAAGCTATTCATGGAACCTTTTCTACAATATTGATCAATCTTTGATGGCAGACCTGCAAGGAACCATTCGATCTGCCGCGACGATATAATATACACCAAGTAATTTTCCAACTAAGTTTTTTACCTTACGGGTGTATCGTCTCAAAGATTCCTTCTCCTTCTTATGTACTGAGTTTAAATGTGCTAGCATTCTGGTTGAATAACTGATCTCACAAAATTGGTTGAGAAAGGCTTCTTTTAAATGTTCCCAAGTGTTGACAGCTCTACGGTCCATTTGATTGTACCAAATGTGGGCTTGTTTTTGCAATAGACCTAGAAATATTCATAACTTCCCTGCACTTGTTCCTTTAGTATTGGAAATAACAATGGATTCAAATTGAGAAACATAGCTGTCTGCATCATCCAAAGAGGTGCCTTTGAAATAGTCATACTTGGTCTTTGAACTAGCAGTATATCTTGCTGCAAGAGGTTCCATATCTGACACAGATGGATTAGAATTATCTGAATCAAGATTGGGATCAATATTATTAGGATTATCAACAAGAGAGTCAAAAAAAAATTTCAGCTTCCTGATAAGTATTGAAAGATGATCTGCCACTCCAAATAGCTTCCTGAAGATTTTTGAAGAAATCCTCTCAAATTTTTTGATATCATTCCAATCGCTCAGCTCTAGCACTGCTTCCTGCGGTTGGCATTCATCTTCAATAGGTAATCACCTAAATCCAACAAGTTAGCAATCCCCGACAACATCGCCAAAAATAAGCATATGTTGTAGTATACTTACCATAAAAGTAGCATAAAAGATTATCGTATCCCAAAGGGACCGCTACTTGGTGTGATTATAGATGATTTTACTTCGTTTATTATTCTATGTACTTAATCTAGTTGTTGATAGACATTCAGCAAGGTTGATGACCAGTATCACCATTTAAGATGTGACTTTACATATAATAACCACATGATATTTGATCTCGACAATTCTCATATCGAGCATATTTCATTATCTTGCAAAGAACCTCTAACTTATCGGCCAGGTTGATATATCGATCTGTGTTCCTAATGAAGTTTGTCAGACAAGATGTATTAGTAACTCCGATATAGAGATTCACACGAATGTCTCAAAATGACTTAGATGAGATTCGAGAATCAATCCTTAACACCCAACTATCGCTCATTCAAACAAACGATCGATCTCAAGTCTAAACTATTCGAGTATCCATAAGTGATCTTTTTGTAGTATCGACTTGTAACAACACAGTGAATCCTTTAGGATATGTAAGAATGAACATTCTGAATAGTGATTCCAAATGTCATGATCGCAATTAAGTGCAGAACAATCGGTAAGTTCAATTACACGAGCAATTCAACAGGCAATTAGCTTAAAGACAATTTCAGTATTGAATTTTATGGACATACAACCACAGCAATATCGAGACTAAATGTATTGTCTAACCAGAGTTATCGAACATATGACAGATCTGGTAAAGTGAGGCTATCGTTCTAAACACAAAATCACTCAACACACAAATAACACATGTAAGCGAAGAGTAGTGAAAACTCAAGGACTCGAGACGCTTCTTAGTTCTTCTAGAAACTCGATGGTTTACAATGAATGTTTTTATGGAGTATTAATACTAGATGTTCAGGTAAGAATGTACGCATTTCTTAGCAACTGATATGTCGTTTTATCTATGACTAAATGACTAATTATAACCAATAAGAAAATTGCATTTGCATGAATTCTAATGTAGCGTTCTAATCACATGTCCTTGATCCAATAAGAATCAAGCACATGGAAGGTTGCAACGTTTAAATAAGGTGAGAATACTCTGCATCATCAAGAATAATCTTTTTAGGATTGTCTTCTCCTTGAGGTATGTCGATTCATATCCTTATGCCGTGTGTATAGATGCTTAGAACTATGTCTAATCATGTAAATTCCTCACACAAGGTCAATTGACATCTTTACTAATGAGTACAAACTGTACATTAGCATTGTAGAGAGAATGTAGGACTAGTTTGTTGTAATTCCACTTGTATGTGATGATGTGGCATTGGCCACATGGATAGATGCTTAGAAAAAGTTCACAATGTTAATATTCCTCATTTGAGGTCTTGTAGCATCATTTCATGTGAGAACAAAAGGCCATTTTAGCCTTGGAGAGAATATAGGGCCAAAAATAATTTTTTTTGCATTGTTGAGGGATCTTACTCTCATGAGGTCAACATTAGGGCTAAAGGGCCATCTTAGGGTTATTATTATAGGGTTAGGTCACATATGTTTGAAGGATAAACCGAAACCCTAGATCTAAGAAGGATATGTATATATATCTTTGTAAATCTTGTGAAATTGATGATGAAAAGCCAAGATTTTCCACTTCCATCAACATTATCTTTGAGTGGCGAGTTAAAGCTATTATATGTGAGTGATTTTATGCATTAACTACATTTTTTGGAAGGTATTAAATTTTATTACAGGTCTAGGATGCTTGTTGCACTTTACTTTTGTGTGTTTGATCAAATCTATGTGCCTTTTGTGGAGTTAAATGCCAAATCAGCTAGTTTTGGTAACTAGTCATAGTTTGGATATAGATCATTGATTTGTGCATCCTCCATCACTTTTAGGAGTGAGGGATTGAATTAAAATTTTGTCATTAGTATTCATGGTTTTCAAAGAAGCAAGATACTATTTCATTGTCTTCAACTGAATCCGAGTATAAGGCCTTGACATCAACATGCAAGGAGGTCTTATGGCTCAAAAGGCTATTGGTGGAACTTCATGTTATGGAGGCCGAGGAGGTTTCCTTGATCTATTGTGATAACCAATTAGCCCAATCACTTGCAACCAATCCCACTTTTCATGCAAGGAGCAAGCGTATCGAGATTGCTCATCATTTTGTGAGGGAGAAGGTGCAAGCCAAGGAATTCAAGCTCCAACATGTGTCTTCATCGAATTGCTTAGTTGATTTGTTCACTAAATCCTTGCTTAAAGATTCATTTGTTAAGCTAAGATCATTACTTGGAGTAATTGATAAGTGTATCATAGTTTTCAAACCTAGATTTGAGGGGTGTGAAAAATTATCAAATTTGGCAAATCTAGCTTGATTAAACCATGTATATATGTACATTGATGGGTCCCATACGTGTGAGTCTATGTTGCCACATGTGAAACCACTCTAGAATAGGTTAAATCATGCTAGGGTTGGTCAAGTTTTTTTGGTGATGATTCCTAAATTATAGGACCAAATCCCTAAAATTGTGGAGTAGGTTGATCAATCTAGCCACCAATATGACAAAGCTCAATGGTTAGGGCAAAACCCTTTTCTAAAAATTGTCTAAAAATTGGCTCTCCAACATAAAACCTCCACTTGTTGCCATGTTGCAATGATTTATTTCCCTTTTTAAAACATGTTCCAATGCACTTAAAACTTTCTTAAAAATCAACAAATGAAATCAAGAAAAAATCACAAAAATATGGAACAATTGTCTTTCTTTATCACAATTAGTCAAACAAGCACATAGAATTGATTGAAACTTGATCAACAAATGATCACACCACAACAGAATGAATTCTTGAATATAAAAGAACTTGAAAACACTCTTGAAAAGATCACAAAACCTTTGCCACAAGAGATCCTATTCAATCTTTGAGAATCCACAAAAACACATACTATTGAAAAAATCAAAATCTATACGCAAAACTAGCAAACATCACATAGATTCTAAAAGAATGCATCTCTATCCATGTGCACTTTTTATCTCATTGATCTGATAAATAGAACTGAAAATTAGCTACTTCCAATAAATTTGACCTGAAAGATCACAAAGATCCAATTTCTACACATGAAAATGCTTGATTTGATCAAGGATCCACTCTATTTCTCACTAGTTTTAGAAATGTCATAAATGAACCTATTGATCTTGGGCTACTTTAGGTGCACAAAATCTACTTTTATCAACAATGTAGAAATCTTGCATCTAAAATGCTATTTCATGAAAAATCATGCATAACTCATTATGAAAGCTAAGATCCAATTAGTTTCTGGTCAGATCCGTACTACATCAGACCATACACTATCCTTTCATACATGTGGAATCAAGTACAACAAGATTATATGCATTCTACACACTAAAATCACCAATATCAAGAGTAGAGAGATAGTAGAAGTAGAAGTCTCTCCAACAGGAATGGCAACACCCAGAGAAGATAGCTATGCTCCAATAGAATAGAAGTAGAAGTCTCTCCAGTAGGCATGGCAACCAACCCAGAGAAGATAGCTATGCTCTTAGCCATGTTGGTAATGTCTTTCTAAGTATTCGATTGCAGCATATAACAATAACATTTGAATCGAAACTAACTTTATCACTAGATTGAATGTCTCTTGGAAATCCAGATTTGACATCTAAGAGTATTTTTTGCAACCAACCTTGCTTTCCATGAATTATTCGATCTGCTTTATAACAAACGTTAGTTTATCTACCAAAAACCATGAGATAATCTCATCAATAAGCCTCATTGGTGGTTGTGATATTCTAGTGCACCTTCTTACAAAGCTTTGCTGGATCATTTCATCATCTGGTTGCTTGGGCAATCTCCTATCAGAAATTTGATTAACTTGCGCATATTGTTGCTCAACGAAAAGATATTTTTCCTCTATAGCAGGACTTGGAATACTTACATAGGGCTCAATCAAAAACTCGTCTTGAAAGCATGGATTTGATCCTCAATGAAAAAAAAAACATCTTTACTAACAAAGAAATTTGCTGATACTAGAATATAAACTTTCTCTCTTAGGATCAATAGGATTCGCCAATAGAGATGCACTTGTCGCTCATATTATCAAGTCCTCAAATCTGAGAAAATATGTACATAAGTTGTGCATCCGAACACTTTCAAATGCTTAATGAAAGGTTTAAGCCATATTCATAACTCATACGGTGTCACATTGTGTAGTGCTTTTGCACATCATCTATTACAATCTTTTCTCATGTCTCTCTGACAATAATAACAAATTATGTTTGTTTTTAAAGAGAAAACCTTCTTAGTTGAGTCACTTGATTGTTAATTCTTGTAAGCAAATTAAAATAAAATTCTATCTAACTTTGTTGTTCTTCTATGTCTTTCTTTTAAAAAAGAAAACAATTGATTTATCAAAGTTTTAAATTTTCTTTTTGATGTCCTCTTGTAATAACATGGGGATATGACTTTTGACAAAATCAATTGTGTTTGTGTACAAACAATCATGATTTGATCTTCACAACTCTCCAATAAACTAACAAACAATCATGACAACATTTGAGTCATCCACTAGTGAGCCAATAAGTCACTTGCTCTAACAATGATTGAAATCTATTAACATGCATAACCATTGTATTAAACTCATCAATCTTGAAAGGAAGAAACAATTCTTCTTAGAAAAAGTTTTGAATCCACATCTTCAACTTTATAAACACCAATCAAAATGTCCCATGACTTTTTGGAACTATTATTTATGCTAATATGTGAGATTTGTGAATATGTTGTTGGGCTTAAAGTAAAAGTGGCAAGGGCTTTGCCATCTTTTGGCTTCCACTTCACAATAGCAAACAAATTTGTTTCAACTCAATACCAATTACATTAAGCCCCAAAGTATTTGGCCAAAAGTATCATTCTTTACTTACATTTCCGCATGTAAAAATTATCTCCATCAAACTTTTTCATGATTTTTAAATCACTACATGAGAGATTTTTTATTTCGACTCAAATTTTCATCAAAATAGGATAATACCAACGTAACCCAAAAAATAGTTTTATTGTTTCTATGAAAGTACTTATGGTCCAAAATTTAACCAAGATTTTGTCCCAAAAACTCATGTACTATATAGTCCTCAAAAGAAAATGTAATTATTGTAGCCTTGAAAATTTAACCAAAATTTGTGTACCATATAGCCCAAACCTTACCAAAATTTACCCAACCAAATTTCAAGTACTGCAACCCGCAATTTTCCAGAATTTATGGCCACAAAAAATTTGAGAATACCGAGGCCACAGATATTAATAAACTTCCTAATGTCTAAAGCTTCTAAAAAAACATTGTTGTACTATTATAGGTTTTTACAATCTTCTATACCGATGGTACAACAGATGGATTTTACAGCCTATACAAATTTTTGAGCTTAGTAACAATCTGCTTCTATAAAAATAGGCCAAAATTTTAAATCTTGGTCAAAAGAATGGAATTCCTGTAACAGAACTATACAGTCTGTATGGTGTGCAGTACTATATGTATGAACTCCACCAAGTATTGTTGTACTTCTTAATACTAAATAGGAAAAACACCAACTTTGTGTGTCTAATCTTCAAACCAAGATTTGCACAGCCTACCGCAACATCTCTACACACTTCGCTAGGTGCAGGTGACACTGTATGAACAGCAGCAGGTATAGGTCACATTTGAATGCTTGTAAATGCTGAAATAACTTCAAATCTGCTTCTAAACTATCTGAAACCTACTCAAATTCAAAGCATATACCACTGGTACTTTCCTGAAAAATCTTCAAACCAAGTACTGTACATACCAAGCGGCCCGTACTTTCTATCCAAAAAGAAATTGATCTCATCCCATAAAGTGAAGTACTACTAAATCTATCCAGAATATCAATAATAAATAGTCAAAGAGGTTTGACTTAGTACTGTCCTACTTCATTTAATTAAGTACATAACAAAACTAGATGAAGTACAAGACTGCAGTACTACACTTACTCATTAATCATAATGACAAGACGTCTTGAACAAAGCACTTTTTAATGAAAATACAGAAGCACAATAATATTCTACCACGTGTCATCTACCACTCCTACCATCATGTGTCACCTACTACCATCACCTAACATTCCTACCTACTAAACCTCACACGTGTTAATGACACTCCTCATTTTCAAAAGTTCACTAGTATGATGTAGGTACGATAGATATTTAAGATGGGTCTAAAAACTTTAGGTCTACAAAAAATATTTTTTGGCTACACATTATCCAATAACTACAAAGTAGAAATGGCAACAATTTCTATTTCCGAACTGTAAACTAGAGATGATCCGTGCCTCTTATACAATTGTTTTTCCCAACATTTCGGACAACGCAACATATTCAACCATATGGAGATTCAAAATCATTGAATGTGTTTGTGTTTTCGAAATGCCATATTGAGAACATTGTTTTATTGTGGTAACTAGGCAATAAACATAGACGAAAGTCTAGAACTCAAACTTCACAGATGAGCAAGGATAAGAATTTAGAGCTTACAAAGCAAGAGAAGCCCCAATAAGATGGCCCCTGCTATCGACCCAAGGAGTGCAAGCTTAGGTACACCTTAAAGGGATACATGCTTAAGTCACACCAGTTAAACTAATTTAGTTTTTTCCACTGATTTAATGACCAACATTGTCGATCTGTGCTTGCATGCATAAAATGCTAATATCGAATTTACTCTCCATAAGCATTTGCGGTAAAGAACCTACTTTGGAAAATGTGTTCCCAATTTTTATGGTAGTTTTAGAATAAAAGAGCATCAAAATATGACTCAAAACCTGTTTGGAACATCACAATGCACAATATCCAAATTTCTATATATTTCAGATGCAAACAATAATTCACACAACTTTTCACAATGCACACTGAAGTTGCATACATTTGTACCGAGACAGGTTTGCAAGTTTCCAATCCAATGCAAACACATTTGCTGCTAACTATGACTAGATTTATGATACAAAGATCTAGGTGACATATCAGTACATGGAATACCTTTGCACATCAAATTCACTGTGACTCACACGTGTGAATAATTATCGGCTGCATGCTTTCTGTCAGTTCCAAGTAGTGTTTTATAAATTGATCACAACACACCCATCATCAAACATTGGTTGCACAGAGAATTGTTATCATACAAAAGACTAGAAACTTATAGCTGGTTATAAACATGATTGATCCTTGTATGTAGGTGTCAGCTGATTTCACTAGAGAAAATCCTTCAATTAAGAATTAATAAAACAACCCACACTACATAACGAGTCAAGGACGTTATTTCAATTGTTTCATTCAAGATGGATGTGCTGCCGTCAATCCCATTGGCCCTATTCACACAGCTTATGCCATGACCAAAGATTGAAGTTGAAAAACCTTGATTCTTTTATTTTCTATTCATTCCATACGTAAAATGTGTGTTCCATTCTGTAACTATTGCCCTTGGTTTGTTGAAGATGATGTGCTGCAGTCACTCCCATTCACCCCAGTCCTGCCAGAAATAACAACGTAGACCATGCTATGAACAGAGAAAAAGTGGAAAGACACTAAATTATTCAATTATTGCCGTGTTCTTTTTTGTCCATACAGAAATGAAAATATCTTTAAAAACCCCGTGTACAGAATAGAGCGTACTCTTAAGAAGAAATCCATGAAAAAATGGACAGTTCCCTTTAAAACCCAAGCAAGAATGGACCACACACTTGACAGAAACCCAAAAAAGGGGTAGGGGTATCTATGATTACTCATTTTTTCAGTTGAGAGCTAAAATCTAGATAATATTTCAAGGTACATGGGGTACCTCTTCTGCATCCTCCCTATGGCTTTTACTTTTGATTTTCTGAGAGCTTTCCTGCTGACCCATCTGAGGCTTGTCCAAATCATCTTCAATGTTCAATTCCCCAATTTCTTCGAGTTCAGGTTCCGAGCAATGAGAATTCTCTTTGCTTTCAGTAGGCACAAGTGCTTCATTGTTGTTCGAGTTAACAGTCAACCTACACAAGATCTTGAGAATGTGTATCAAAACTTGAAGAACAATATCTCCTACTCTTACATCTAAAGATGTCATGAGAAGGGAGGTATTCACTGACAAATTAATGCAAAAAATAGAGAATACCTTTCACTTGCAATGGCATCCTTGACTTGGGAGACTTCCAAGTTGAGAGAATCTTTATCCTCTTGAACAACCAGCCATTCACTACCAGTACTATTGTCGCTCTTTGCTTCATCCTCATTGTGAATATCTGCCACATTGCAGTATGTGTTTCGCTTAGCATGAAACAACCCACAAAACAACAAAAAAACAACCCAAACAGCACTTTCAACCAATCTAGTGATTGTGGATTGTGAAATTGTGCATATAATTGTATAGGGTGTAAATCAATGCCATTGCTTTATGTTTGCTAACATGCCTGCTTCTGAAACTAATGTTCTTCTTAAGCAATATGATAGATTGATTGTGTATGAAATTGAGTAATATCAACATGGTATTGAGTCCTACAAATCAGAAAGTTCCAAAAGCATATTGCTCTAATTCTTCAATTGGCCCTTTTAAGCAAAACTCCACTGTTTCCTTGAAGCAAATATTAAGGAGCTTAAAATGCACCTGTCTTTTGAAAGACAGAAAATCAAACACAATCAGAAAAATTCAAATCTCCTAGGTGATATGTGCCTTTTGTCACCGAACAAACAAATTGCTAATCATGCACAACAATTCAGCAGAGTCCAAGGGCTGATTCTGGCTATCTCAAGGGTTAGCACTGGTTTGTAGAGTCGCTATGTGTATATCAGTCCAACAGTTCACCGAGACAGATGTCAGCAAGGGCTAGAGATCCAATAGAATCTTTGAGTACCCACAAACCCAGTACGTTTGTTATGGACATGCATTATGTCCATACTTCTCTACTTTTGACAATATTAGTGGACATGCACTTTATCTTACACGTGACGGGCCAAGAAATACTATTTTACATGGTTTTCTATTTTTGGCCCTAAGTTTTGAATTTCACTTCCCTCCAAATCAATATGAAGGGAGGTAGGGTTTGTCCACTATAAATAGCCACTAAGGCTAGTCATTGTTGGATTTTTCTCCTCTACTCTCCTAAATCCCATGTTAATCTAGTTCCATTCATATCGCTGGAATTTTACATGCATTGTCGCACAGTCTACAGAAACACTCTATCACTGGAGACGGGCAAGAGAATGGCACCCGACTTATCGGGGAAACCCGACTTGGCCGACATATCGAGGAGTCCGACTTGTCGACTCAACCGACATATCGACTTACCCGACTTGTCTGACATATCGACTTATCAACTACCCCAACTCAATTGGCCACGAGAACGACTCACTCGACTTCCGAATAGTCGAAGCCTTCTCACGCCCACTTCCTGTACTATGCAACGACTTGGACAATGACAACAACAGCCATGATCTCCTCCAGACGGCAACACAACTCCACGCCATCCTCTTTGTACACTCATCTACACAGATGTAAATTGTATATAGATGACTATTGTAATCTAAGAAGTATGTAGTTAATGAGATAGACACTGTAGATGCTTTCATGCATCGATTCTTTCTTTCAGACTGATCGTCAGTAATAAGCTCATAGCTTTTACAGAGCGGAGCTAGCTTCCTGAGCATGCGGTTTTGCCCGCTATTGTCTTGTGCTCATAGCATCATTCCGACTTGTATTTCTATACATTAATCTGAATCAATCACTGTCTTTTATTGCGTTCAGAGTTCTTGTCAGAATTGTATGTTTAAAGCTACTTCGTCTTCTTGTTTGACTTTCTTACTGCTTTGTCTGATTGTCTGCTCTTCCGCATTCGCAAACAACCGCGCAATTAAGCTCCACTCTTTCGTTTGTGTTCGCCTACTGTAGTAGTAGTGCACACACCGAGGGACTTAGTCGATCACTGCCTCCGCGCAGTAGTAGGATCGTCTCGATCCGATTGTTCGACCTGGACTGATCCTTTGGATCATCCACCATACTTCCCCAACAGTCATTTGCTAGGAAAATGCCATGTGAATGCCTTTTGCTATTTTCTATGCTTCATTGATACTAACACTTGTGAATCTGTTCATAACACGGTAGAGCTATTTCCCGTTGAAATTCTTTTTGCCCCGGATCTGCCTCCATCGCATCTGCCTTCCAGCCTGATGCCCGCTGCCCCACTTCTACCTGCCCTTCCCCGAGCTCTTCTTGCCCCAGTTCTGCCTGCCCCAGATCTGCCTGTCCATCGCTGCTTTTCCCACTTTCATATCATTACATGCATCTATCTTTTCCTCCATCAGTATCCTAAGATAACAACCATCTGTTACCATTTATTCACACACCTCCCTCCTATCCTTTTGATTGTCCTTGGTTTCTTAATCTCTCAATCTTTGGTCTACTTCTTTTCTTCTCTTGTTCACCTCTCGGACACCACAATACAACCCTTGAAGCAATTTCGTAAATCACGATAATACTGCATTCCAGCCATGACTACTGAGTTTGTGAGATTAGTTGCATTTCAGATGTTTCTTGATAAAGACAGTTCAACAATACACCAGACGAATGTTCGATTTGGTAAAAGGTATGTTGCTGCCTTCCCCACTTCCGCCTGTCCCAGCTGTTGCCTTCCTCATTTCCGCCTACCTCAGCTGCTGCCTGTCCAGCACTGCCTCATTTCTGCCTACCTCGGTTGATGCCTCAGTTGCTGCCTTCCCTGCTGTACCCAATTTCCATCACTGTTCGGATCTGCCTGTCTCTAGACCCTTATGCACCCATTCCTCAGCCTGCCCCTCCTGCATCCGTTCCTCATCCTGCCCCTCTTGTTCGTGACTTTCGAGATAAAGTTACGTTCACTGTCTACAATGGTTTTTCCGATGGGAAGGATTTGCAGAACTGGTTCTTTCAGTCGGAAACCTATTTTCAGCTTGCTCCTCACACTCCGGCACAAAAACTTCAGCTTGTTGGGTGACACCTATCGGGACGCGCTTTGAAATGGTGGCATACTCATCAGTCCCTACTTGATACTTCTGCTACTTGGGGGATGAGTTTAAAGTGGCCATTCAGAATACAATGAAAAGTTTGTTGAGTTTTCTTATTTGTGTTCTGATCTTCCACTTGCTAAAGTTATTGGTCATTATATTTTTGGCATACGTGGTTCTTTGCGCTATAATGTTGAGTCTTTTGAACCTATTTCATTAGATTGTGCTATGTCGCTTGCTTCTACTTTACAGCATAAATACCTTGATCAACAACCTTCTTTCCAATCTCGTTCTTTGTCTCATCCCTCGTTTTCTCGTTCTTCCCCTGCACCATCTACTTTGTCGACTGTTTCTTCTACTGTTTCTCCCACTTCCTCTATTGTTCGGGCTCCTATTGTTCCCTGCCCCATCATCGTTAGCAGTATACATCACGATTCACAGGAAATGGCTGAGATCCGTTCTAAGAATCTCCGTTTTAATTGTCGTAGCCCTGAACATTTGAACTGTAACTGCCCACATCCACAACCACCAGCTACTTTACAGGTTCATGAGGTTTCTGAGCCTGATGATTCTTTTCTCTATCTTGTTGATAGGAGTCCCCTTTTGATGACCCTCCTTCTGCTCCTCCTGATACTTCTACTGACTCCTGAGTGTTTGGCCCAGTTAGCTTATGCCACTTGGTCTGGCACTATGGGCCCTCGTCATATCCGTTTACATGTTCGTATTGTTGGACGTGAGTTTATCGCCCTTGTTGTAGCACTCATTCTTCTCTTAGCCAGTCTGTTGCTGCTCGCATCCACACCACCACTATTCCTGTTTCTCCTCCTTTGTCCGTTGAGGTCGCTAGTTCTCATTCTCTTTGGAGCACCTCTATGTTTCATGTTCTTCCTTATCAGATTGGTACATTTTCAGGCCAAGCTGACTCTTATATGCTCCCTCATGAGCGTTACGACCTGATCCTAGAAGTTTGTTTCCTTGGGGGATGTTACTATTAATCTTACTGCCCAGCGTATTTTTTTCTTGGTTGACAAGACTCCCTTTACGTTCATTGGTATTGATTCCACTTCCGATTATTCTCTTATTTCTGCTAAGCAGCTCGTTCGTAGCCTTCCCAAGGCACACTGTGCCGCACTTTTATGTGTTCAGTTGGCTACTTCTCTGCCCCCTATTACGCCTTTGCCATCTATTATTTCTGATATACGACATACACTTCTGTGTTTGTCGAGCCCTCTGCACTGCCTCCAATAATCATCATATTGATCTCATTCTTGGTGCCCATTCGACTTCTCGAGCACCCTATCTTATGTCTCATTCTAAACAAGCCAAGGTCCAGTGTCAAGTCTCCGATCTTTAACGGCAAGGCCTCCTCATTACTAGTCAGAGTCCTTTTGGAGCTCCTGTCTATTAGTTAATAAGAAAGATGGCACTGAGCGTCTATGTATTGATTATCGAGCTCTTAATCATCTTACTACTCATAATCAACACCAGCTTCCTTTGTGTTTCAGCTTCTTCTGGAATGTCAGCTTTATGCTAAACGATCCAAGTGTACATTTGCCATTGATTCTATCGATTTTCTGGGTTTTGTTGATAGTAACATCACCATATCACTTGATCCTTCTAAAGTCCGTGTTATCCTCCAGTGGCCTATACCTACAGATGTTCATGTTGTTCGTATGTTTTTAGGACTTGCTACAGATCTATGTGGAGTCACGATGCTTTTACTAAGCTTCAGTCTATTTTAGCTTCTGCTCTTGTTCTTGCTTTACCTGACTTTAGCAAGCGTTTTGTTGTCGAAACTGATCGTTATTCTACTCATGAGAAGGAAATATTAGCTATCATTCATGCCCTTACTAAGTGGTGCCATTATCTACAGCCTCTACCTTTTGATTTATACACAGATCATCAATCTTTACGATACCTTGAGACTCAAAAGCAGCTTAGTGATCGCCAGTTTCGTTAGTTGTAGTTTTTACAACGTTTTCACTATTAGTTACATTATCGCCCTGGTAGGAGTAATGCTGGTGTTGATGCTTTATCTCGGTTACCTACTCTTCTTACTACTCTTACTACCATTTTCCCTGATTGGTTTGATTTTACTCCCAACTGCGTATGAGACTTGTTCCAATTTCACCTCTGTTTATCATATTGCTCAGTCTCCTTTGTCTATTCGCCATCAAGTTTACTCTCGTGGATCATCGTTTATATCACTATAGCGGTTTGTGTGTCCCTAGTCTTCTTGAAGTTCGATCTCGTTTATTACATGATGCTCATTTTCCCATATCGGGGGTCATTACGGCTATCAAAAGTCTTTTGCTTGTCTGAAACCTTACTTTTATTAGCCACGCATGAAATTCGAGTTACTTGCTCTTATTCAGCAGTGTACATTATGTGCTCGTAATAAGTACTCACGATCTAAGCCTTCTAGTCTTCTTCGTTAGCATTGGCATATTCCCCATCGCTAGTGGACTAATATCTCTATGGACTTTATTTTAGGCCTACCCTGCACACAGCATGGCCATGATACTTGTCTCGTTGTGGTTGATCTTTTTTCGAAACAAGCTTAGACCTATTCGCTCTACAATTACCCCTACACAGTGCGCTCATATATTCTTATCCGACATGTTTCGTTTGCATGGTCTTCCCAGTATTCTCCCATACCGCGATACTCGTTTTACTTCTAGATTTTGGACCGAACTTATGCGTATTTTGGATATTTAAATCAGCTCATCACTCTTTTGCATATGGCTAGTCTGAGGTTCTTAATCGTATTGTGTTTGTCCTATTACTTATCGTTTACAGTTACCTGTTACTACTTGTGTTTGTGACATTTTTCATGTTAGTTTACTTCGTTCGTCTCTTTTTCTTGGTGAACCTTGTGATCCTTTGTTTCCTACTGATCCTGAACTTTTTCCATTTTTACCTGCTGCTATTTTACAAGTTTGGGTCGTTTTACGTCGTCGTCGTCTTGTCCATTTTTTGGTCCAATGGGACGGTTGTCCAATTGATGAAGCTGCATGGGAGTCTTTTGATGTTTTTGCCCACTCACCTTTTATTGCAGGCAGCAGCAGGAACAGAAATTCTCCCCATGCGTTGGGTACACGACACTACTATTTCTGATCCTGATGCCACACCCTTCTCTATCTGATGCGGTTGTTGTTCCATCTCTGGATATTGTACCTGATTCATCTGACCTTATTCCTATTGCTGCTTAATCTAATGTTGGTCTCTCTGATTCTAATGTTGTTCTTGTCATCTATCCTACTGATCTTTCTGATATTGGTGGTCGTGAAGCTCTGCTGCTCCTGCTCTAGATTCTTTGTTACTTGTTGATGATGATACCTCAGTTGCCTGACGACTGACATTACTTACATATTGATCTATCTCTTTTCATCTACTAGAATTGAGATTAATAAATCTCTTTGCTCCATTGTACTAAAAGCGGATATCCGCAACTATAGGGGATTCGACTTTTGGACTGACACCACTAGCACGAAATGTATAATCAGGAAACGACAATACAACTGTAATAAAGTAGCTCTAGTAAAAAAATTTCCGCCCACATTGAGGGTAATGTTTTAGAAGGCGGGAGTGTTATGGGCACGCTCCATACTTCTCTACTTTTGACAGTATTAGTGGACACACACTTTATATTACATGTGACGGGTCTAGAAATACTATTTTACATGGTTTTCTATTTTTGGCCCTAATTTTTGAATTTCACCTTCCCTCCAAATCAATAGGAAGGGAGGTAGGGTTTGTCCACTATAAATAGCCACTAAGGGTAGTCATTTGCTGGTTTTTGATCATTTGAGTCTTGGGCTTCTTGTTAGGGGAGTTGTACTATTTTGGAGATCTTAGTTGGAGCTATCGCCGGCCATTGATATTCATACAATTTCTTAGTTGGAGAACGCTATGTGAATGCCTTTTGCTGTTTTCTATGCTTCATTGATACTAACACTTGTGAATTCCTCTATGGGATGATTCCCTTGGCACATAAACACTTCTCCCTTATACCCAGCCGGACCTATAACTTAGGACAGCAATATTGGACATAATCCATATGTTCCATGTCCTCCCTGTGTACACATCCTCATCCTCATACAATGGATATAGCATTCAGCCTTATACTGACCTATATCCTTAACTTAAGGACAGTCAAAACTAGACATAAACCATAAGAGGAAAAGAAATACAGAAAAAAAAGAAGCCCTCCTAATAATTTTAACCGATAGTTTTAAATGCTGAGAAAATCTTATACCCTCTACCAAGGCATCTGATAGTTTCAAAATAGATGCTGAGAAAATCTTATACCCTCTACCAAGGCATCTGAAGGAGAATTTGATCCTTTTGTTGTCTCAAGGAATGGGGGTATGACACTAGGCTTTACTTCATCAGATTCATCATCAACTTCCCAAGTCAACTCTTCTTCCTCACCAGCAGTTGCTCCTGCCACAAGGAAAGGAACAGACCATGAATAATGCTTATGTCCAACAAAAGGTTTTCGTACACCTAGTTTCAGAAAGAAACGATCAATCAAGATTTCCAAATGTGCTGTTTTGGAGTTACTAACTTTTGACTATGTCAGCTCGTGTATCTTCAGTCTGCTGGAGCTTGTTTAACCGATAAAAGTACCTAGTCCAGAAGGTCTTCTCATCAACTATGGCCGGCACTGCACTTCCAGTTGTAAATGTGAGTATACAGTTCTCAGCTATGGATAAAACAAGACTATGAAAGACCCAATAATTGAGATCAATATTAACACCCTATCAATATTCCTTGAGATTTTGTTGAAAGAGCACTCATTTGATGAGAACAAAATTAATTTAGAAAATATTCCATACCAATTCTTTCCTTGAGTTCTTGAATGAATGTATTGTCATTCAAAATCACATCCATCTCAGATTTCCTGTTGACAAAAAAAGTTGCACTTCAAGCACTACCAATAAAAGGAGTAACTGGCCCATAGTTAAGATTAGCACATACTTGACTTCATACAAGTTGGAACTCTGAAACCAAATCATGAGCAAGCTTTTAAACAAGAAGAAAAATTAGCTTTCATGTTGAACCCAATGTCATGAATTTTGTAGTTGAATATTCATCACTCAGAAGTCTATAAATCTACTCTTTGAATCTGCACTTTGAATCATGATTTATATAGCAGTGCTGCTACATAATTGTCGACAAGAGAACAAGATGCATTCTAAAAGGAAAGTTGAGTGATAAACCAAAAACAATAAAATGACAACAAAAGTAAGTGTGAATTGGTAACTCCTAATGCAACTTGGTTGTAGTTCATACAACGTATGCACATGCACATATGCACACAAGCGTATATATGTGCCTCTCTACGTGGGCATATGTGTAGGTTCGAGCACAATTTGCTTTCTTCCACTAACCGTATATTTAGAGGCATGAAAGCTTCTTTTCATGGTCATAAATTAGAAGAATCTGTGTGCCAGGTGAAGTACATATGCCAAATATTGAAGATTTACATAGTACCAGGATGATTCTAATCTTTATGCGTCAGCTTGTTTCCTAGTGTGAAACTAGAGAAGAATTGTGATATAGCTCACAAATCTTGAAGAAAGGAAATTCTGTCAAAGACAGCAGGTGCATGAGATTTGTTGAGAATTACACCTGCTATTGAGGTCAAATGTAGATAGCCAGAGAGAATAATCTTCTTTATCCTCGGGCTCGTTGCAATATGTACTGCTATCACACTGCATAGCGTTCACCTGGAAAAAATCAAATTTCAGTAAAACAAGTTAGTACAAGAATAAATACTCAGTCAATAAAAAAGAGAATATTTCAATTCTTAGAAAAGTGTCATCACGATATTTATAAAGTGAAAGAACTCGTAAAAATGGACAAAAGAACAAAGAATAGATTGTTAAGGATCCGTGGTATATATTTGAGGACCATGGCGGAGACTATGTAATAAAGTGAATAGACCCCTATTAAATATTGTATTTATAATCTATCTTTAGCACCAAGGTGGAGATTCAGTCTGTGACAACAAACCA
>MU831774.1:0-107478 GCA_029204225.1 Diphasiastrum complanatum
TGGTCTGGTGAGAAGATCGGCAATACATGACGATGATCCAATATGCTCAAAGTTGATTTCTCCTCAAATGACTTTTCCCTAACAAAGGGTGTGCAATCTGAATATGTTTGCATCTTACATGAAAAATAGGACTGTGCAAGAGCTTGGGCCGAGATGTTGTCACACTTGATGATAGGTAGATCTCCATCCTTAATGCACTTGAGCTCCATAAGAAGGGATCATTAAGCTAATGATGATAATGGAAGATTAGATTATGAAGTTCAATCCTATTTTCATATTTGGTGACAGACTTGATGGAGTTGAGCAAGGCCTGAGGAAGTAGTACCAAGTAGTCAATAAGATGTCATTGGAAAAACTAGAAGTTTTAGATATGATAGGGAAAAATCAGCTCATTTAAGGTGGATTAGTTTATAAAATCTATTAGCAACAACACAATTTGATAGTGGGCAACACTTTTGAGTTGGGAAGATTTAGAAGCCAACATAAGGTGCTCTATCCATAATGTTAATATCAAAAGATGGAAAGGAGAATAACTTTAACTAGATTTCAAAAGCCTTCAGAAAAGGGTGTAAAATTGTAAACTAGTGTACAGAAGATAAGAGTAATGAAGTAAAGTATAATGTGAGATTAGGGATTCAGAATCTTTCAAAACCAAATGAAGCCATGACTTAATTATGGAAATCGGCTGAGAACTTTGTTCTCGTTACAGATTCAAACAAATCACTTATGTACAGCCATTCTTTTTGGACACAAATCCAGTACATTATCATGTTGCCAAAGTAGTGAATTACAGAATAAAAATTCTATCAGTCACCTGTGGGAGTTGGCAGAAGAATATTTCTCTAGAATGATGAAGATTGCTTATTAGATGCTCGTGCATGTGCCAAGTTCTTGGTCACTACTGTTGTGGCAAGAAACTTTGTGAGCTGGGCTCAACCTAACAGATGAAGTCATTCTCGGCTTTTGTGTTGATGATCATTGGTTACTTTCAGCAGTCATTTCAACAAGTAGAAAGTGAGCGCCTTTCTCATTGTCTGCTTCGAGTTTGAGGCTGAAAGATGACATTGTCTCCGATTTGATCTGCAAAATATAAATTTCATATGAGTATTAGCTTTCTTCAAAATGATGGATTCATGGAATAGACGAATCACTCTCTCCTTGAGCGCCTACAATAGAATTTGAGATTATGTGTTCCTAAATTTTGCGTAGGAAACGCATTGAGGTCTGAAATCTTACTTCCAAAGCATCTCTAGCTGTTAGATTACAGCTTTGGTTGGCGGATAAAGCACCTTCAATGCACACCAAATATGCTTGGCGTTTGCTTTGGAGGACAAACTCTTGTACTGCACCAGCTTCAGCTTCTGATACATATATATTAACGTCTTGGTGCATGGGAATGATTCCTTCTCCAGTATCCTTGTGCAGCCCAGGCCCATCGTATCCATCGTAGCTCGTAGCGACATGTTGAAGTTTGTTATGCCGATCTTCCTTGCTGCAAATCAAGCAAATTTTACCAAGTTAGAGAATTGCGACAAGCTGCTTAATAATTGGAAATGCCACTCGATCATCTTCGTTGGTACAGGAGGAGCTTGGCTTTCTTCACATAATTCAAGACATGTCAAACGCGAAAATGAAGTCATGATGAGACTAACCTGAATATTCTGGATCCGTAGTTTGGGGTGAGGCCGCTCCGATTAGGTTTGATCCAGATTTGTAGAAAGCGAAGCCTGCATAGCCACCATCCGCATCATGATAAGAAGAAAATGCATTTCAGTATGAGCTATAGCTCTAGAGGGTATATAGTTACTTTTGCAGTAGAAATTTTATGATATTCCTACATTTCGTTGCTGGCTTTGTTCTTTTCAGAATGAGTGACCCCTCTCCCTGCACTCATGTATTGTACACAACCGCGCCCTAACGTCTCTGCCGTTCCCATGCTGCCAATTGCACGTCAGAGTGAACGAATTAGTGAAGTACACATCATGTGAATGAAAAAAGAATAAAGGGCAGTATATAGCTAAATTCAAACTGAAATCCTGTAGCTATTTGGATTTCAGTTTTAGAAGAATATAGTAGGGTAGTCAGGTGAAATCCCGGGAGGCTGTCCAACCTGTCTTTGTGCGTGAGTTGGCCATTTACAACGTACGTAAAGATCTCCATATCTCTATGAGGGTGAGTTTCGAAGCCTGAGCGTGGCTGCCCAGAACAGGATTGTGTGATTCAGCAAATACGTCGTTCTTCCAGAGTCCGGAATATACAGCTCACCTTCACCAAATCATCATTCTAAAGTCGAAGCACCCCGAATTCCATGTTTCTTGCGAAGTTCCACAGGAATAACAAATACCCCATGTGAGCCGTCAAGAGAGACTACCCAAAAAATTAAAATTATCTCAGCACTGATCGTGAAGACATACTGAGGCGAATGCAACTACTTATTATATGGGATTGACAATCAAGGCTGATCTGTGGATATATAATCGAAAAGTATCTGCGAGTAGACTGAGAGCTGCTGCAATATACTAGACAGAATGAAGCTATAGATCCTTGCTACGTTGAATTTGAATAGCATGGAATATGAGAACCTAAAGTGAAAACGGCTCTCAAGCCACCAAGTGGGCTTGGACACATATAAATCGCTGGCTGGAATGTGCCTCAACATCTTCCTAAATACAGGCAGCGCCACTGAGCACGCTCACTATAATCAGCAAATCAAGCAACCCATTAGACAAAATCAATAAATCAGGTGAGATATTCTCAACTGATATCCCAGGCCACATATATACAGTCAGCCTTCGATATTGAATCAAACTAACTATAACAGAGAGCCCAAAAACCAAAGAGGCAACCAAGAAAACAGTTTGTAATAGGTCAGTATAATCCTTACCCAAGTGTCACTTCAGTATAACTAGAAGCAAACAAATCCAAGGTTAGAAAGCTGGCCGAATAAGGCAGGCTCCTCTTCCAGCTAGGGGAGTATGAGAGAGCGTGGCAGTTGCTTATGCCTCGTAAGATGCACTCTAGGAACTCAATTGGCAATCATGCTTGAATTCATGCTTGATAATAGGCCCGCCCAGCTTGTATTGAAATGAAGAGAACAAGTACAAATGATTCTAAATTATCACTATATATACTGAATTTTAGGGCTTTGTTCTCAAATCGTATTGGCCAATTTTTATCTCCCTAACTATTTGAATTTGAATTTTAGAGGGAACCATTTTGAAAATTGGCGGGAACTTCTTTTATTCACTAACTTGACTTTTAGGCCCTACGACATTAAAAGTCACGCAAAAATGGCCTAAAGTCCTTTTATTAACTTCTAAAGAATCAAATAACTATGTGATCATCGGATTTAACTTACACACATAGGGTGCCAAATCCCTCTCACTTATTAACTAGGGTTAAGGATGTCTCGATATCCACAAACCCTCCAACAGTATCCCCCACCAAAACTGTTGGCGGCCTCACGACACCTCGAGAGATTTATTGCTTTGGGGTCTGGTTTTATTAAATGGTATTGAACATTTTGCATGAACTCCAGGCGTGCTGTATTGAAGTCGATATTGTGTGGGGAGAATTTCACATTGAAAATCCATTTTGATGTTGTCCATGAAATGAACTTATTCTCTCGAAATCCACCAGACATCGCGGCACAATAGTACAATCTGGCTATCGGCAATTGATCCTGGACTTTGTCGGACACCATGGGAAGACTTGAAGATAGCTAATTATCCAGTGCTACGGATTTTCTTGTGTCTTAACACAGTCTGTAGTTTTACAAGTGTCTTTACCGTAGTCTGCAAAATTACATGGAGTGTTTCACACAATGTCTCGTTGAAAAATAAAGTGTCACCTTTTTTCGCAATTTTCGCCTGACAGAAATCTCGTGTAAAATTACACCTCACATTTTTTTGCATTTTTCGCAAAAAAACCCGATAGTGTCACCTGTGGCTGTTTTAGCTCATTTCTGCAGAGCTACAGTTTTGGTTCATTTATGCAGACAGAACGTTTACGACCAACTTCACCACTTATCATCAATCAATGACAAGGATCAAATGGATGCCAACGGATCACCAGCCAACTGGCGATCACAATTGATCACCTAATTTCTTAGTATAAATATCTATTCATATTCATACATTTTAATTCATTGAAAATCAAAATTATTAGAAGCATTTGAATAGTTAGCTCTCTCTCTCTCTCTCAAGCCTGTGAGCTTGAACACTCTTCAGAATTCTAGCTCACTTAATTCTAGCTTGAATTCACTCTTGATCACCTAATTTCTTAGTATACATAATTGTTCATATTCATACAGTTTAATTCATTGAAAATTAGAATTATTAGAAGCATTTGAATAGTTAGCTCTCTCCCAAGCCTACGAGCTTGAACACTCCTGAGCATTCTAGCTCACTTCTTAGAGTTGCTTTAGAGATTGGTATTGCGCCACTGCTTATCACCATTGCGCTTAATTCAGACTTTCATTTTAGCAGCTCAGACAAAGCATAGCGTACGCGACTTCGATCCACAACTTATTGTACTCATTTACTTCTGTTACATTTTCATACTGAATCAACACTATCATTTATTACATTCAGCTTTTGTCTCAGAATATATGCATTTCTATATTTCTTCGCGACTAATTTGCGAACAATTCCCGACTAATTATTTGTCTGATAATTTTCGATGCTTAATTGATTGGCTACGTAATCATTGTAGTACTGGCGATTTCAAAGTTAGTCACTATAAGTTCAAACGTGATTTCTATCACTATTGTCTTGTTTGAAATTGACAGGCGTAGTCATGCATTGGAAAGATGAAGATAGTTTATTCCGCCATGCATGGAAAGTTTTCTTTCTGGACAGACGTCGTTTCTTTTCGAGCTAGACCTATCTTTTGCACACCACTTTCCGACACTCCAGGACCTCACAAGCTCTCAAAGATGGCACAACAAAAGTTAATTATATTAGAAGAGAAAATTGTACATATACCAAAAGCCCTAACATGGATGGGCTTGACAAGTGTCAACACACTAAAATAGGCACCTGTTTGAGTAATAGGCCCAACATGGGCAATACTGACAAACTCAGGACATGCCCCTAAGTATAGCAAATGCCATCAAAAATATAATGTACCGACTAATTTTCCTACGTGTGGCTACTCAGCTAACCCAAGTAGTCGGCTATGGGACAAGTGCTTGACTGATAAGTCAATGATGGGGCACATCCCGATCACAACTGAATACATCAAATCTGATTAACTGTATACTAATTAAAGTATCACATTTGAAGCTTACATAAAATGCAATTCAGATTAACTCTAATTTCTAACTAGGAGCTACGCTTAGCATAGGTCGAGGAAAAACTTATGTTGAGCATAAGTTGACACAGAACTTATGCTAAGCATAAGTCAAGAGAAAACATATGTTGAGCATAGGTTTTGAGAGAACCTATGTTGGGCATAAGTTGAGAGAGAACTTATGTTGAGCATAAGTTCAGTGAGCACTTGTGCTAAGCATGGGTCAAGAGAGAACTTATTCTGAGCATGGGTTGAGACACTAAGCCTAGAAAAATACAATTAGAACTAGAAATTAAGCCTTTTGTCAACGAACTCTTGTTATTTAATTAACTTTCTTTTAATTGGGACTTTTTATCATTACAACTATGCTTAACATAGGTCTTAAATTAAAATATCTAAAAATTGTTAAATGTAAAGAAGAACTAATAGAAACCATTCCTTACCTCAAGACAACTCCTTGTAACGCTAGTCTCTCAAACTATGGTGAGCATGGAAGGACGGTCAGGCGTATGCTAGTATCAACAAGAAGCGAGGAAAGCTGAAAACACGAGCCAAAGAGTGAGATCTTAGAAAGTAAGGAGACAAGGTGAGTTAAGCCATGCGGTCGGCCCTTAAATACTATACGGGAGGTGGGTGAGTGTCATCTTTAAAGATTTGGGCAAGGAAATGTCATGTTATAGGGCCGCCCTATGCAATAGTGACATGTGAACAAGAGAAAATGGAGGCTAAACCAATGCCCTAGGGCCATCCCCATCGTGAGACTTGGGATTATTAAGTGGCCAACCTTGGGATGATAAAAGGCCAAGAACACAAAATCTTTTCAAACGGGAAATGGCACAGGACCCATTTTTTTTCAAGCCCTTACAATTATTTTAGTAGTTCATGTAAATTTTTAATCTTAAAATAAAAATTAATAAGTTATCCAAATATTTAAATTTGGATGGAGTGACGCAAAATATTTTAAAAATTTTACATTCAATTTGCCAAAACAATTCAAATATTAATTGTGTCCAATTTGTTATTATGACTAATAATTGTTAAATTAATAGAGATTAAAATTTTAAAAAGCTTTATTTATTTTTTTTTCAAAGTGCAATTTGAAAGATTTTGATATAATTTTAAAAGCTTACATGCAATTTAATGCTAATATTTTAACATTTAAAAAATGTTATGAATACAAAATTAAATAAAAACTTGTTTAAAAAAACTAATATGAATTACCAATAAGCTTAAATAGCACAAAAATATCTAGAAATCATTTTGAAGGGAATTATGTTTAAAAAATATAAAACTAAATAATTCTAAAATTATAAAACTATAAAATTAAAAAATTATAAATTACGAAATTATAAAATTTTAAAAGATATTTGGACTTATGTTGAGGGAGAGAAATTATGTTGAGCATAAGTCTAGTGAGCACTTATGCCGAGCACAAGTCTATGAGCACAAGTCTAACCATAAGTCTAGTGAGCACTTATGGTAAGCAACTAAAGCAGTCGTCGACGGAAGGCCCATTTTGAGTCCTAATCTATAGATCCTTCTTCCAAGAATGAAACCTCCAAGGTCTAAAAAACAATAATTCTCTTTACATTCTGTAATTGTGTTCCTAAGGGGCCTACCCAAGTCTTAAAACAAAGGCCTGAAACCACTTTTTTTTTTTGCTAGGGGCATAGAAGAATCTTTTTTCTTTGTATCAAAAAGATTCTTTGCAAATAAAAAGGATTCACCTATGCTAAGCGTAGGTAAAAACCTTTTGCTTCTCTTTCTCTCTAGCACGTGCGTGTGCTGAGGCAAGAAGAGGAGCAGTTTTTGGCGAGGCAGCAACAGCAGCAGCATTGTCGTGTCCACCCCAACAGCAACGGGAAAAGGTGCAATGTTGCGGCATCGGGAGGAGGTTTCAGGTGGGGATTTCTGTACTGAAAGCGCTGCAAAAGATCTAGACAGAGTATGTGGTCAAGACGAAAGGTGACCTTGGCATGCTGGAGTATTGAACATATCTTCTGAGTGGCTTAGGAAAGACGGTGACATCTTTAGGCTCAACCCTTGCTGTGAAATTTTTGATCACAAAGCGGATGGATGATGCAAGGTTTGGCATATATAGTCACCGTTTAGGTGATGGTGATTGTTGGATATGGCAGAAAATAAAGATGTAAAAAACATATTGGAGCTTTCTGGAAGCTAACTCGCAAAAAATTTATCATATTTCATGAGCGTATCAGCATCAAACAAAAGTAGTTTATTAGTTCTACCTTCAAAGCATTGTCGTAATCAGTAATACCATAATCAATTCTACCTTCAAAGTATTGTTGTAATCAGTGATACCATAAGTAGCATGCAATAGAGCTAGCAGCCAGTCGGTCTGAGGCATCAAGACTGCATTTGACTTATTTTTTTGCTTGTGGTTACACCACCAAATAAGAAGTTTGGCTAGCGTAGAAGTCCCCGTTAGGATTGTATGATTAGAGGGGGGAATGTTACAGGAAATGGCAGTGCTTATGGAAAATTCTCATTATACATAATTGGATGGGTGCAATGGTGTTTCCGTGCTCCTGCATCACTCACGCATTAGATAAACATGACGACTAGATGGCAAGACTAAATGGAACTTCCCAAAACAGCAAGTAAAGAACATCTCCAGTTCAATGAAATTTAGTCAATTTTAAGGCCAGCACATTTATGTACAATTTCCAACAATTCGAACTTCCAGCCCCCATGATCATATAATTAAATTCTCCTCCTGATGAAGGTGGAAGCAATGAAACCACTTATATTGGTCGAGACTATTCTAGATAGATACATAACACAAAGGTGCAATAAAAGGATATGCTCACTTTGAGCATATCTTTTCACCCTTAAGAGGCTCAAAAGCCCAAAACAAAATCTGCTTAGCATGAAATTAAGCCCTTTTTCCCATAGTGTCACTTACTCATTTGATGCATATTGTTATCATACATGGAGATCTTTTAGCTATAACACTGGCATCTTCTTCTATCAGTCTTCTGGAGAGCACATCATGGAGTCAAATTCTCACAATAACAAATGAGATAAAAATCTTCTTGTGAAACTTAAGGAAACTCAAGTAGCAAGAACCTTAATATCTTGTTTTTTTCAACTGAAGCTGGCATCAATTTGGTAGTCTGAAGGCTTAGTCTGACTGCTTTGTTTTTTAACTTCATAATGCAACAAGAAAATCAGAAACTCTTTAATACGTTTCAGATTTCTAAAATCTCCAAGAAGAACTTGCACTTGCAGAAATAACGAAGAAGATAAGAGAACCAACAAAGAAGTCAAACATATATATAGCTCAGAGTCACCAGAACTTGCAGAAACAATGCATTCACTTGAAAGATGATCATAGAAAGAACAAACTCAGGAAATATAATGTTCAATCAAGAGGCAAATGGTCCATATACTACCATTAGGATCTCTGAAAGTAAATTGTTGTGAATTGTAAGCCTTTTAGTCTTTCATATCTAAAACCTTGGTCAAATGTGATTTCAGCCCTTTGTTTTAGGACTCTCTAAAATTGTGAAACCTTTGAAATGTTTTTAAATTGGTGGTATGTTTTTAGTTGTAGGAGGTAGTATCATGTGACTATTACTAGGAGTTACAAGCTAAAATATGAAGCAAACTTCATCAACTTCATCAACTGAAAATGAGTCTTGATAATATTTCAAGCACTTCCTTGACAGAAATTAGTTAGAATTCCTTGGCATTTGAATTGTAAAAAAAAACAATACAAAAAATTTTCTTTTTTTAAAATTTATGGATCTAGCATAATTAGCATCAAATGTATTACGCGAGTTATTTTCATAAAAGTCAATCTAGACTATTAAAAAATCATAAATATTTTGCATGTTTTGTTCACATGAACATTTTCAATTTTTTAGGTTTTATAAAAAAAAATTATTTTTTTGGACATGGTATATTGATTTTTTGGTCAAAATGGATATTTTTTGTATAAATGTTTTTGTGATTTTCGGTAATTTTTTGTAAAAAAACATGTTTTTGTGCAAAATTTCAAAAACTGAAAAATGGTTATTGTTTTTTAGGATTTTGACTCATTTCAAAAGATTTTATGTTCAAGACTGACCTTAATTTTATTCTAGTCCTAGCCGTAGTCCTAAATCCTTTAGACTATTTAAAGAGGAGATTCCCTACCTAAATTCATTGTGTTGTTTTGCCTTGAAATGTTCAAGTTTGTTCTAGCATTTTGAAACTTATGCTGGGCCTAGCTTTCTTTGTTTGTCATAGAGTTCAATCTTAAAATTCTATTGTTTTTTTTTTTGTTTATTTTAGCATGTGATGAGCATAGACATGTCATTCCAGTTGCCTGGATCTTCTATGTGAATTTTTTTTAATTAGTTTCAGGAATGGAGAACTCCTCTTTTTTAATTCCTCGTATTGCAACTTACTACGACGAAGTTGCTACCAATTCTTCTTCCAAGATTAAAGTTATAGATCTATACCATGAAGTGACTCCATGTTCTAAACAGGTCGGTGAAATTTGTACGAGTTCATCTTTGTCTTTGTGTCTTGTACCTCCTAATGTAACTTACTATGACGAAATTGCTACTAGCTCTTCTTCCGACATTAAAGTTACACTACAACATTCTAGACATTTTCCTATCCTATTATCGAGTTTTTTTTTTTTTAAAAAAACCTTCCAAACCTGGGCATACACTATGAAGTAAACCTGGGAAACAGATCCTCGATAATTACCTCGGTAATCGAGGCTTCTTCATCTCATTTTTGGTTTGTTTATTGCATGTATAAACTGAGGGATATATCGAGGGACCTCGAGCAGTATATCTCTCTAAAAAGATTGTAAGTCGCATGTCTTTTTCGAGGGATATACCTTGAGATATCTCTCTTAACAAGGCACCCTACTCCTAGGGCTATTCCAAGGCTGCAAAATGAGAATTTTTTTTTTTTGGGTAGAATGGAGCCAGTAAACTGCTCCATTAAACTAGCTCCATTTTGCCCTTAAAATGGACTCCATCCTTGACCCAAGGAGTCTTTTACACCACTTCTTATGAAGTTGGTAATCAAAATCATTTGTTTATAATTGATAAATAAAAAAATTGCAAATCATCTAAATTACATTCCATGCAATTGAAGATTCATGTAGAGGATTTAAGTTAAACAAATTATAAATATTTACAAATAAATGTTCCAATTACAAACATGTATCAGAATGAAATGCCTATTTTTTAGATCAGCGAAATCGTCCCCATCCTGGTTGATGGGAAATTGGATGGAGAGTGAAGTGGAAACAAAATGAGAGACATGTCGAACAAATCAGATCGAGATGATTCTACTACTGCTTGAAGGTAGCGTCCAACTGTGTGCACTACTGATAACTAAGTTACTCAACCAAAATGCCTCTTTAATAGATTGAGAAGCAGCAATGTACTCTGCTTCTATAGATGAAAGAGCAATAGAGGTTTGCTTACGACTGTTCCATGATATAGGACAGTCATTGAAGAAGAATGTGAATCCGGATGTGGATTTACGATTATCTACATCTCCTCCTCAGCTTGCATCAGAAAATCCACTGAGCCGATGAAGATTGTCGTTGTGACTTCTCCATAGCAGCTGCACTGGTCCATTGTAGATCAAATGTATCTCATGACTCTTATAAGAGCCTTCCAATGGGTAATGTCAGGATTGGCCATGAATTGGCCGAGTGAGCTAACTACAAAAGCAATATCGGGTCTTGTGCAAACCATTGCATACATGAGAGATCCAAGTATCGATTGATAAGGATATCTCTCATCTGCTCTTCTTTCTACTTGGTTTGAGGACATTTGATCTTTGACAATCGCAGACCTAGATCCATCAACGAGTGAGCTAATTTACAATCAATCAGATTATATGTGACAAGAACATTGTGAAGATACCTTTGTTGAGTAATAAATATCAGTTGTCACGCTCTGTCTCTAAGGACGTGAATGCCTAGATAGCTTCGCCAAGATCGGTCATGTCGAACTCATAAGACAGCATCTATTGAGCATCCTTCACCAGATTGGTACAATTGCTGAAAAGCAATGTATCATCTACATACAAGGTGATAATTATAAAGGATAAAGGATTGGTGCACTGACTTGAGATAAACGTTACTGTCAGTCGTGCTTGGTTGTCAGTCGTGCTTTGTTACATTTTCATACTGAATCAATATTATCCTTCATTACATTTAGCTTTTGTCTCAGAATGTATGCATTTCTATATTTCTTCGCGACTAATTTGCGAACAATTGCTGACTAATTATTTGTCTGATAATTTTAGATGCTTAATTGATTGGCTACGTAATCATTGTAGTACTGGCGATTTCAAAGTTAGTCACTATAAGTTCAAACATGATTTCTATCACTGTTGTCTTGTTTGAAATTGATAGGTGTAGTCATGCATTGGAAAGATGAAGATAGTTTATTCTGCCATGAACGAAAAGTGTTCTTTCTAGACAGACGAATTATTTTCATTCGTTTCTTTTCGAGCTAGACCTATCTTCTGCACACCACTTTCCGACACTCCAGGACCTCACAAGCTCTCAAAGATGGCACAACAAAAGCTAATTATATTAGAAGAGAAAATTGTACATATACCAAAAGCCCTAACATGGATGGGCTCGACAAGTGTCAACACACTAAAATAGGCACCTGTTTGAGTAATAGGCCCAACATGGGCAATACTGACAAACTCAGGACATGCCCCTAAGTATAGCAAATGCCATCAAAAATATAATGTACGGGCTAATTTTCCTACGTGTGGCTACTCAACTAACCCAAGTAGTCGGCTATGGGACAAGTGCTTGACTGATAAGTCAACGATGGGGCACATCCCGATCACAACTGAATACATCAAATCTAATTAATTGTATACTAATTAAAGTATCACATTTGAAGCTTACATAAAATGCATATCAGATTAACTCTGATTTCTAACTGGGAGCTATGCTTAGCATAGGTCGAGGAAAAACTTATGTTGAGCATAAGTTGACACAAAACTTATGCTAAGCATAAGTCGAGAGAAAACATATGTTGAGCATAGGTTTTGAGAGAACCTATGTTGGGCATAAGTTGAGAGAGAACTTATGTTGAGCATAAGTTCAGTGAGCACTTATGCTAAGCATGGGTCACTGAGCATGGGTTGAGACACTAAGCCTAGAAAAATACAATTAGAACTAGAAATTAAGCCTTTTGTCAACCAACTCTTGTTATTTAATTAACTTTCTTTTAATTGGGACTTTTTATCATTACAACTATGCTTAACATAGGTCTTAAATTAAAATATCTAAAAATTGTTAAATGCAAAGAAGAACTAATAGAAACCATTCCTTACCTCAAGACAACTCCTTGTAACGCTAGTCTCTCAAACTATGCTGAGCATGGAAGGACGGTCAGGCGTATGCTCGTATCAACAGGAAGTGAGGAAAGCTGAAAACACGAGCCAAAGAGTGAGATCTGAGAAAGTAAGGAGACAAGGTGAGTTATGCCATGCGGTCGGCCCTTAAATACTATATGGGAGGTGGGTGGGTGTCATCCTTAAAGATTTGGGTAAGGAAATGTCATGTTATAGGGCCGCCCTATGCAATAGTGACATGTGAACAAGAGAAAATGGGGGCTAAATAGGGCAACAAGATTGGAACCAATGCCCTGGGGCCATCCCCATCGTGAGACTTGAGATTATTAAGTGGCCAACCTTGGGATGATAAAAGGCCAAGAACACGAAATCTTTTCAAATGGGAAATGGCACAGGACCCATTTTTTTTAAGCCCTTACAATTTTTTAGTAATTCATGTAAATTTTTAATCTTAAATTTAAAAATTAATGAGTTATTTGTAACATGCTGCACTTTGCAAATATTTTAAATTTGGATTGAGTGACGCAAAATATTTTCAAAATTTTACATTCAATTCGCCAAAAAAATTCAAATATTAATTGTGTCCAATTTGTTATTATGACTAATACTACCCTTCAGACATGCATCACAAGTCATCAAACTGGTTGTATTCGAGATGCTCGCCCCTGTAATTGCTCCATGATGGCTTGCTTGATATAGTGCCATTGAATTCATATGGCATAGTCTCTTGTGCCATAGAGTTTCTGGCGAATCATCATGAGTCTAATGCACTTGATCTGCAGGTAGACGTACCTTCAAGGGATACAGGTTGTCTTTTCTTCTACCTTGAGTGATTAGTGTACTAGTACTTGCATCAACAATGTTGCATGCTTCGTCCTAGAACGTTACACGCATCCCTGCATCAGCTATTCTTGCCACTGATAGCAAGTCCTGCTGCAGCGTAGGCACAAATAGAACATCTTCAAGTCGTCTATCTCTGCCATTTGTGTTGAGCCATAGTGAACCAATACCATTTACTTGATGCTTTGATCTATCTCCATGGATCTGCACTTCGAAAATCAGACATGATCCGTCTTGATGTAACAAAGTGCGAGGTAGCTCCTGAATCAAGGATTACCTCTTGTGTGTCAGGTGTTGACACTACACACATGTCTGCACAGATGTAGGTAGTCGAATTCCCATGATTTGATCTTCCTTCGCCCATCTTTGAGCTCTTTGCCTCCTCAACATAAGATAAACTATTATTATTCTCCTGTCTGCTTTGAGCTGACTTGTTTCTTGGGTTCTGGCGGCAGTCCATGGCTGCATGACCCTTCTTGTGACAGTGGATACACTCAATTTTTGGATTTAGCCAACACGAATCGACAATGTGTGCTTCGCGTTTGCATCTCACACATACCTTCTTGTCTCCACTCCGTTGTTTCAACCTTCCTTTGCTCTTCCACTTGCCTTTGTTGGCTCCTTCTCCTTGTTGATCTCGATCCTACCTTTGATCTAACTCCCTCTTAGGCTTGAATTGCTTCTTTGATTTCTCCTTGTTGCTGTAGAGAGCCTGGTCAGAAGCATCCTTGTGATCAAGGTGCTCTCGAGCTTCGACATCTTCTCAAATCTCGACAATAGCCTTTTCGAGTGTCATTATAGGATCTTTTGCTAGCAGCGTTCTGGTTGTCTAGAGGATCTTGGTAAGGCGTTCAACAGATATGTAAGCTGCTTCTATATTGACACTATATTTTCTAATCCAGAATTGTGTAGTGAAATAAATAGATCCTTCATCTTCCTAATAAAGGAAGTGAGGTCATTGCCATCCCACTGTAGGTTTGTCAGCTGATCTTCAAGCGTCATTATCTAACTGCATGATTTCGTCTGAAATCTTGTGAGTAGAGTATCTCATTCTTTCCTTGGTGGATAGACTTCAAGGAGGGAGAATGTCCTCCACAGTACCAGCTGCATGAGAAGGGACGTTTGGTTGTGGATGATAATGATGATGCAATAGCCACATAGATGGCACTGAGGTCCTTGCTTACTTCCACTCCCGAGAAGCCTCGGGCTGTAGAGAAGAAGAGCAAGAGAAAGCTGATGATGTTATGCAGCCTATAGACAGATTCACACCAATCTTTTAACTTAACTCCATCTTCATGTTTTCTTTTTGGTTAATTATTGCTTGCTTTGAAATCCTATTCCATTTATAATTCAAATGTGTTATTATTTTTATGTACAGAATACCATGGCTTACACGCCTTCTAAAAGAAGACGCGAAGAGTATGAGTACATGAAAGTGGACATGGTTGGTGTTAACACCAAGTTAGCATCTATTATTGAGGTCATTGTGGGTGATGTAAATATGGTAAGGGAAGGATTATCTCATGGGGACAATCTACAAGAATATCAGGTCATGAAATGCTTCATGGAAAGAAATAATTCTTCCAGTAGGATTAGGAAAGGTAAGAGCAATGCCTACAGTGTCGACATCATCATTGTGGACTTGCCATTAGGGTACATAGTTGATGGTGTCGTTGGTGGTGGGTCCACATGGAACAAATGGTCTGATGAGGCACTTGAGTCTAGCCTAGATATATGCATGGTTGTATTGGATGACAGGGGTTGGTCATCCTTATCAGTCCCGCCACTCATAGATTGCAAGTTGAGATTCAGATCGGCCAACAGAAGTTGGCTATTTGGAGACATGCTGTGTTGAGAGGAATTGAAAAGGAGAGGATGGCATGAATGTAAGTTGTGATTTTTACAATGCAAGTTTTTTCACAATCACTTCTTACATATTTATGTGAGTTAATGCACTGTAACTTGGATCTTCATCGGTACATATAGTTTCACAGTCATAAATTTGCTGGGATGTATGTGAGTATGTGAGTATAATTTCATAATTATAAATTTGCTTGGAAGATCTATGTATGTAAGTATGTGAGTTGCTTGTTTTGACATAGTGTTGTCGTTATTTGCATATGCACTTTATGGATGTCTACCTTCTCTCGAGAAAAGGGTCCATGCCCCTAATTGACCGAAATCGGTCAAAATGTTTTGAAACTGGCTTGTTGGATGTGGATAGTGATTTTTGGACACACCATCTGCCACATTCAGAGTGGTCTAAAGACACAAGAAACAATAGGCCAATACGAGGTAGTTCTGAAAAAAGTGAATATTTCATGTTATTCTTTTCCACATTCTGCCCTGAGGGTGGTGTGGCGTTGGACCTACATGTAGGTGTAGGTACTTTGGTCCTTGCTACTCGAAAGGCTGGTGTCCACCTTTTTGGTATGGACAATGATGAAGAATGTATAAGTTGGCTGAAAGAGAATAGAAGTGAGACTTGATTGTCAGAAGAAAGTGGTGAAAATGTTTAGGTGCATTCTCTTTGGCCATCCTTTGAGCATCCTCTATTACCTTGCTTGCTTTTCTCTTTACTTTTTGAAATTAGCTTTGTAATGGTTTTTTTGTCTTGTGTAGTTATGGAGGAAAGTGTGGCTGTAGCAGGTTCGTCAACTGAAGAACCTGTCACGTTACCTAAGTGTGGGTCCGAGGTATTTGAGTTGGGCTCTTTTGGATGCTAGTGAGTATGTCCATTTGGCTGTTAGAAATTGGATTTGTTGACATTTTGGTATATATGACATTTTTAATTTCACAACATTTTTATGCCTACCACACCGACCAATAGAGATGGCATGCATTATGAATTAACCCCAGTGTTATTTCTTACCGTTTTCCATCCAGTTGTTATTCCACAATATAGAGAGAGTTGTTAGTCCACAATACACACACACACACACAGAGAGAGAGAGAGAGAGAGAGAGAGAGAGAGAGAGAGAGAGAGAGAGAGAGAGAGAGAGAGAGAGAGAGAGAAATGATAATGAGAGAGTGAGTACTTTTCTTAGGCTAGTGTGTGGTATGTATGCTAGGTGTGTTTGTGTTTGTGTGTAAATGTGAGAGAGTGAATGAGTGAATGAATTAGAATGTTAAAAATGCATGATAGAGAGAGAGAGAGAGGACTAGTGAGCGAGCTAAACGAGAGGGATATATATATATATATATATATATATATATATATATATATATATATATATAAGAGTTTGTGTGAGTGTGAGAAAGAGAGAAATTGAGTGAGAGTGAGAGAGAGATAGAGTTAGACAGCAAGAGAGAGTGAGAGAAAGAGACATAGAACAATAGAAAGGCAGGTAAACCAACGCAAGGCAGAGAGAGCAAGAGCCTGTGAACAAGAGAACAAAGAAGATCCAGTCGGTAATAGAGCAAGATCCAACCATTTGATGGTATGCAATCAATCATCCTTTCTAATGTTATGTTTTGAATTTTCGTTATGATCTGTGGGCTGCCATTACAAAAAAATTTAACCTGGTAGCTTACCTCCATAGCACGTCAGCGTGCTATGGAGGTGGGTTGCCAGGGCAAATTTTTTGTGCCCTAGCCAGTGCCCCACAAGCAGCCTTGAGCAGCGCTAGCGAGGGCAAAAAACATTTGCCTTGGCAGCCCACCTCCATACCACGCCACCAGCGCCCCACAAGCAGCCCTATTAGGGCAAAAAAAATTTGTCCTGGTAGCCCACCTAAGGTGGGCTGCCAGGGCAAATCTTTTTGCCCTGGCCAGCGCTCCACAGGCAGCATATAGCCCAATTCCTATTGATTGATTGAAAAACAAGTTGAGGTTATTTATGTTGTTGTCAAAGGAGAGGTTAATCCAGTTCAAATCTCTATTCAATATGAACGCTTTGAAGTTTATTGACCCAAGTATACTTTTTGCTATTGTGCAACAAAAAAAACATCACTAAGCAAATCCTGTGCATCGTTGGGCGTGGAAAGAAAAAATTTGCCCTTGTAGCCCACCTCCATAGCACGCCGGCATGCTATGGAGGTGGGCTGCCATGGCATTATTTTTTGCCGAGGCCATCACTGAGATTTTGAACGTTTTTAAACTTCAATCATCTGTTTTTGAATGAGATATATTGTTGATACTGTTTTGGAAAAAATTAGATATCTTTATTTGATTTATAATTAATGGCTGGTTGGAACTCTCCATATCAGACGTTTTCTGTTGTCAAATTATTTGATGAGAAACAATGTGAATTTTATTTGCATTTTGAATCAAATGTTTCTATTTTGTAAATAGTATATAAGACACAAATGGAGACTCGTGGGATATCTTTATTGAGTTCTGACATTGTAATGAGGAGTTTGGTTTATTGATTACTTTTAAAAAAGCAAAAAAATCCGTTTTTTTATTTTTTATTTTTTGTTTTTGGACAATGGGTCACATTTTATGATAGATCAGTTTTTTCTTGCAAATTAGCTCTATAATCCATACTAAGATGCTATCTATAAATAAGTTCCAGTGTTGTAAATTTTGCAGAAAGATTAATTGTATTCGTTTTGAATTTTTTTTGTAGAATGGTTTTGACAACGTCAATGTACAAGAGAGTTGAGGTTGAGTCACAACATTTTTCAAGTGGTCTAGAAGATATTGAAATGTCTATTGATAGAGAAAACGTCCCAGAGGTGGGTTTGGAAGATATCGTGATGGAGGAGACACAAGAGAAAGTGTAGCTATCTACTCAGTTCCGTATTTTGCAGGCAAACTTGCATGAGGATGTAAGCTTGGATGACCCTGAGAATGATGGGAGAAAGTGATGCGAAGAATGTGGAACGCAAATTGCAAATATCAATCAGGCTCTGTAAGGAAACAAAACGAAACGAAACGAAACTGGATGAAACGAATACGAAATTTGAACCAACTCTAATATTGACATTGCTAAAGCAAAATCAAAGTAATTATGAATGAAATGAATTCGGATGGACTTTAGATATGATTGCTGGTCATTGCTTGTTATATCATTCCTACAACCCTCTAGAAAGTAGACAAACACTGCTGATTTACGTTTTAGATTAATACAACATTCAACAAAAACTAAACCAATGTGCGAAATTGATAAAACAAGTGAATGAGATACACAAGCGATAGCAGACAGTTATTTATTCAAGATTAAACAAAGATAAGAGTTATATGTGCATAATAGCAACAGTATCATCTATTGATCCTCTTGATTTTGAGCATTGTATGACAGACCCACACAGCGCATTGGCGTGAGAGAAGCGGAGTTTTCCCACGAGTAACGTCTCGCTGACTAGCGGACTTCTTGGATCTCTGTGAATCCTACTTACAAAACATCTCGCTCGCAGGCGAACTTATATTCTGTAGTCTGTATTTTCGTCTATCTGCTACTGTATGTATCTTATACATTCAGAGTAGCACACCACATTAGATAGACTAAACAATCTATAACTAATTATGGATTACAAGAGAGGTGGGTCAGGCACGTCTGAACGCTCTTCCGCTGACATGATTATATCATATCAGGGGTTTGTGTACTTCATGGTATTGCATGATCTTCCTGATCCTTTGGAGCATGAAGGTCAAAAAGGTGTCGCGAAGATTTTCGTGTCGCTTTGAGTCGTTTGACTTTTGCGTCGTCTGACTTTCTCCTGCTGTATCACGAAAATTTTTCTTTCGCTAACTTTTTGCGTTCGTGTCTTTCGTCAAGGTGTTCACAAACATTTTCACTTCATGTCTTTTCGTCAGATTGAGGGCTAAAAGCTAGCAAAGCTTTGGCAATAAAAATGTTTTGTTTCTTCAGCTCCCTCTCAAAGTGTGGTAGCTTAATGACTCCAAGACTGCTCCTTTGTTTCTCGAACAGACCTTTGTCTAAGGCCTTTGTTAAAATGTCAGCCACCATCTCCTTTGTTCCAATGAAGATAGTCTACAGCATCTTCTTCCCGATCAGATCCCTTATCAAGTGATACTCGATTGTGATGTGTTTCGTCCTTGAATGAAACACAGGATCCTTTGTCAAATGTATTGCAGATGTATTGTCCATCTGCAAAATCAGAAGCTCACTCCTTGTTTTGCCCAGTTCGTCAAGGAACTGTTTGAGCCAAATGATTTCATTAGCCATTTTTGCTACTGCAACGTACTCTGCTTCACAAGATGATTGAGCCACAATGGTCTGCTTCTTGCTAACCTAGAGAATTGATGCTCCTGACGCGATGGTGCATCCTCCTGAGACACTTTTACAGTTGTCCTTGAGGGATACCCAACTAGCATCATTGTAGGAAAGCTTTGAGTCTTTCTGCTTTATTTACTTGGCATGGTTTACACTTTTGAACGTATGCCTCGACATGACCCTTCACTTTTGGCCAATAAAATTCTCTCTTAACAAGGTCAAGCATCTTCTGTATACTATGGTGTCCCGCGTTGGGGCTATCGTGGCACTCGTGTAGGATTTGGGCCGTAATGTCCTCGATATCTAGCACACAGACTTTTCCTCTACGGAAAAGCAAACCATTCCAAATGGAATAATCAGTAAATATCTTCTCTTCGCCAGATTTCTTGGAATCCTGCTTTCCAAGATTGTCTCTTATTCAAGAGCTTCCAGCCAGGACATCTTGCCAAATATGACCGAAATCCGGCTCAAAGCATCAACGACACAATTCGACGTACCTTGACAGTACTTAATGTCAAATTCGAACTCTTGAATGAGTTTACAAATTTGGATCCATACAAATAATGTCTCCAGATCTTTAACGCATGGACGACAGCAAAAATTTCCTTCTCATAAGTAGAATACCTACTTTGATCTGGGTCTAACTTCTTGCTCTCGAAAGCCACAGGTCTACCATCCTGGTAAAGGACCGCACCTACCGCATAGTCACTAGCGTCTGTTTTCACTAGGAAAAATCCTATAGGGTCCACTACGTGTAAGATAGGGATTGTAGACACCAACATCTTCAAAGCTTCAAAGCTTTGATTAAGTTCATCAGTCCAAACTATAGGAGGAATGATCTTCGAACGCCTTCCGACCTTCTTCTTATTACCCTTTTTAGTTTTTTGTTTGGCTTTCTTCACTCCCTTAAGAAGATTCGTTAGAGGCAATGCAACTAAGGCATAGTCTTTAATGAATTTATGGAAAAACCTTGTGAAGCCCAAAAAAGATTTTACTTCTCTAATGGTTTTCAGGATAGACCAATCACGAACTTTATGGACCTTATCGTAGTCGATCTTAAGACCTCGATCGGAAACGATATGGGGCCTAAGAAAGGCCCCATTTGTCCCTTTTAGGTCTTTCTAGCCATGTGGGGCCAATCCATGGTGACACATGGCTCATGGACCCCAAAGAATTATGAAAATCACTTCAAACCCTTCCTCCCCTCTCCAAATCCTAAGTACCTCAGCTCTCTTCATTCCCTTGGAGATCTGCATTCCCTTGGAAATCTGCAGGTAAAGAGAGGGAGGAAGGAGATAGTACAGCCTAACAAGGACAGGCCTCCAAGATTAAGTCTCAACTACAATCTTTTAAGAATTTTTAATCTTAAGGTTAAAAGCTAAAAGTTTAGATTAATAAGTCTTAACTTTAAGGCATAGCGTAAAGTTTCTTTGGTTGAAAGAAAGAGATGGACAGGCTGCGGGGAGGCGCGCCCCTCCCTGTCACATCAGTTCAAGGAAAGGAGAGATCGCCCCACGCAGATCGGCAGCGATGCTTGCCTTGCATCAGGTCCCCCAACCCCCCCCCCCCCCCCTCCATACGGATCTCCGGTACCTCCCACGGATCCCGACCTGCGGGTACCTCCCAGGGATCCCGAGGCATTAATAGGCACCTGACATGCATTCCTACTGCGTGGTGCCTCTCAGGTATTAGTTTTGAAGAATTTTGTTTTGAACTAAAGTCTCTTTCCGCCCCCTCCAACTTCCAGACTTCGCAGCGCTGTCCATGTTGCTAGCGAGACAGAGCCTGCCAAACAGTGCAGACCGTAGGTCCAAAATATATATATGTATTTTTTTTTCACCTCATGAAGAGGTATTAACAACTTTACCATTCAAGATAAAAAAACATATAAAGTTCCAAGGTCAAGTATAACAACTTAGAACTAACCTATAGATTGTTCTTACAAAAACCAGAATCCGTAGATTTGAGTAAGTACAAAACCAAGGTAATCAGCCAGGTTAAAAGAAACCAGGCTCCAACCACAAGCCAATTTTCACAAAAATTAGCTTGAACAATGGTTAAGAAGCAAACAACCACATTCCATTAAAAGGAATACCACACGCAAAGGCCAATACGGGAACATGTGCACCTTAAAACTTAAGGAAACTCAAGTAGCAAGAACCTTAATATCTTGTTTTTTTCAACTGAAGCTGGCATTCGTTTGGTAGTTTGAAGGCTTAGTCTGATTGCTTTGTATTTTAACTTGATAATGCAACAAGCAAATCAGAAAGTCTTTAATACGTTTCAGATTCCTAAAATCTCCACAAAAAACCTAGCTCTTGCAGAACCAACGAATTCAAGTAGCAAGAACCTTAATATCTTGTTTTTTTCAACTGAAGCTGGCATCAGTTTGGTAACCTGAAGGCTTAGTGTGACTGATTTGTTTTTTAACTTGATAATGCAACAAGAAAATCAGAAAGTCTTTAATACGTATCAGATTTCTAAAATCTCCGAGAAGAACTAGCACTTGCAGAAATAACGAAGAAGATAACAGAACCAACAAAGAAGTCAAACATATATATAGCTCAGAGTCACCAAAACTTGCAAAAAAAAATGCATTCACTTGAAAGATGATCATAGAACGAACAAACTCATGAAATATAATGTTCGATCAAGAGGCAAATGGTCCATATACTACAAGTGTGATCTGTGAAAGTAAACTGTTGTGAATTGTAAGCCTTTTAGTCTTTCATATCTAAAACCTTGGTCAAATGTGGTTTCAGCCCTCTATTTTAGGACTGTCTAAAATTGTGAAACCTTTGAAATGTTTTTAAATTGGTGGTATCTTTTTAGTTGTAGGAGGTAGTATCATGTGACTAATACTAGGAGCTACAAGCTAAAACATGAAGCAAACTTCATCAACTGAAAATGAGAGTCATGATAATATTTCAAGCACTCACTTGAGAAAAATTAGTGAGAATTCCTTGGCATTTGAATTGTAAAAAAAAACAATACACAAAATATTTTCAATGTTTTCAAAATTTATGGATTTAGCATAACTAGCATCAAATGTATTACGCGAGTTATTTTCATAAAAGTCAATCTAGACTTTTAAAAAATCATAAATATTTTACGTGTTTTCTTCACGTGAACATTTTCAATTTTTTAGGTTTTATTAAAAAAATTATTTTTTTGGACATGGTGTATTGATTTTTTTGGTCAAAATGGATATTTTTTGTATAAATGTTTTTGTGATTTTTGGAAATTTTTCGTGAAAAAACATGTTTTTGGGCAGAATTTCAAAAACTAAAAAATGGTTATTGCTTTCTAGGATTTTGACCCATTTCAAAAGATTTTATATTCAAGACTGACCTTAATTTTACTCTAGTCCTAGCCATAGTCCTAAATCCTTTAGACTATTTAAAGAGGAGATTCCCTATCTAAATGCATTGTGTTGCTTTGCCTTGAAATGTTCAAGTTTGCTCTACTATTTTTTAGTATTTTTGAAACTTATGATCGGCCTAGCTTTCTTTGTTTATCATACAGTTCAATCTGAAAGTTCTTTTGTTTCTTTGTTAGTTTATTTTAGCATGTGATGAGCATAGACATGTCATTCCAGTTGCCTGGATCTTCTATGTGAATTTTTTTAATTAGTTTCAGAAATGGAGAACTCCTCTTTGTTAATTCCTCATAATGCAACTTACTACAACGAAGTTGCTACCAATTTTTCTTCCAAGATTAAAGTTACAACTCTATACCATGAAGTGACTCCATGTTCTAAATCAAAAAATGTATTCTTTGCATTGAATGTGAATTCTCATAGAATTTCAAATTCTCACAGTAATCCAAAAGGCCATTTTTGCCATGACACATATAGATTATTAATTGAGTCACCAAATGAAAATCTAGATGTTGCAATGAATATGGATCAATAGGATACAATGTACACCGATGACCATAACTACAGCTTCACTGAATTGCCAACAACATATCAAGAGACTATCCAGAGTCCAGAAGGAGAATTCCGGAAGCAGGCAATGTCAGAGAAAATTGAATCAATGAGGCAAAATGAGGCATGGACACTAGAGCCACTGTCCGAAAATAAAAAGATCATCGACTGGAAGTGGGTATACAAAAGGAAAACCAAATCAGATAGCACTGTCAGACGCTACAAAGCAAGGCTTGTCGCAAAGGGCTACACACAAAGGTATGGCGTCGATTATTTTGACAAGTATTCACCAATGGTGAAAATGACAAGCATTCGACTGCTCCTTGCATATGCAATGCAATACAATCTGGAAATTTACCAGATTGATGTGAAGACAACCTTTCTCCACGAACATCTAGAGAAAAAAATCTTCATGAAACACCCCGAAGGATTTGAAGACCCCAACAATCGACAATATGTCTGTCAATAGAAGAGATGCATTTATGGTTTGAAGCAGGCATCATGAGCTTGGTACAAGAAGCTCGACAGTCTTCTGAAGTCTCTAGACTTCACTCCTACACAACCAGACTGTAATGTCTATATAAAGAAAGTAGGAAGAGATTATGTGATTCTGACTACTTTTGTGATGACTCCCTAATGATAGAAAACTCCTTGATGCTAATCAAGAAAATGAAGAGTCAGATTTTTGAAGTCATAAAATCACAGATCTGAGAGAAGCAACATAATGCCTTAGACTAGAGATCAGAAGAGATCAAATAAGAAGAGAAATGCATCTGAGTCAGTCAGAGTATGCCCAATGAGTGTTGAAGCAGTATCAAATGATGGACTGCAAAGAAAAAGCCATACCAATGATAGTTGGAGCCAGACTAACGAAGCATTTCGACGACACTGAACCAGATGGGTTTGCAGAAGACATCTTTTAAGAGGAAGATCCACAAGCAACGACGCAAGACCAATTACGACAAGCTACATTGGGAGCTCCTCCCCCTACTGTTACTTATACTACAACACCCCTTGATTCTGGTGACGCCCTTGGACTAGTTTCACACCTTGGATGAATGATCCAGACCATGATGGATGAGAAAACCACCATGGATAAGCGGATTTCATAATTGGGATCAGAGAACATTAAAGGAGTTCTAAATCCAAAAAGACCCTTTGTAAAGATTCTTTTTATATTTTTTCTTAAATTTCTCTTACACATGGACCAATCAAAACACTCAAATTTGAAATCTACGTAACGTAACTTTTTGAGTCCACATTTTGATTCTACACTAAAAATGGCATAACTTTCTAGTAGTAAGTCCAAATTTAGCGAAGTTTGGTGCATTGGAAAGCGCTCAACAAGGGCTTTCCAATGATATGTTAGATGAATACTTCTGAGATATGATTAAAAAGTTATGGCAAGTCAAAAATATTTGTGCTATAATATTTTAATAATATAAAAGACATCTTGCACGAATTCTTAAAGGGTCTTTTTGGAGCTCAAAACTCCTCTAATGCACTCTAATTAGGGAGAAACTCATTCAGCTGAATAGATGATTGAAGATCGCCAAACAACACGAAGAAAAATCCAAAGCTGAATTAAAGAAGGCACGACAACATTCAGATGCCTTTGAGAAATACATAGCAACACTCCAGAATGCACTCACTACTTCACAGAATCATGTTGATAAAGGGGTTCAGGACACCAAGCAGCAAGTTGACTTATTGCAAGGGCAACTACATATGGCAAACCTTAATAAAGAATGGATCCTTGGAGAATTGGATGCCATAGCCACGGAGCGTGATAATATGCTCTATGTGCAAGGACCAAACCTACATGTCTTGCAAGAGGAGATAAGACAATTGTTCTAAAAGGTAGAAACCTATAGGCAATCATTGGCTGGATTCCAAGGCAGGTTTGATCGCTTCAAGGGCAAGGCATCTTCTGAGTTAGCAACGACAAAGTCAATTATTAAAGCCTATTAAAAAGCACCGCTCAGATCTTAGAAACAACCCCCTAGATTCCAGTACCAATAATGTCATCTTTCTCGCATCTACAACACGATCAAGGAGAAATGAATCCAGGCATAGCTCAAGGGGCATCATAAGAGACAACCACGGCTTCTCAAGCTAGGAATGCAGAGCCATCTTCATCAAGGGCTGTTCCATTGTTCCATAAACCGGTCACCATCGAGGAACGGATCCAACCATTTTTACATCAGCATCCATTATTAAGCAGCTTGTCGCATTCTCAAACTTGGTAAAATCTGCTTGATTTGCAGCAAGGAAGATCGACATAACAAACTTCAACATGTCGCTACGAGCTACGATGGATACGATGGGCCTGGGCTGCACAAGGATACTGGAGAAGGAATCATTCCCATGCACCAAGATGTTAATATATTTGTATCAGAAGCTGAAGCTGGTGCAGTACAAGAGTTTGGCCTCCAAAGCAAACGCCAAGCATATTTGGTGTGCATTGAAGGCGCTTTATTCGCCAACGAAAGTTGTAATCTAACAGCTAGAGATGCTTTGGAAGTAAGATTTCAGACCTCAATGCGTTTCCTACGCAAAATTTAGGAACACATAATCTCAAATTCTATTGTAGGTGCTCAAGGAGAGAGTGATTCGTCTATTCCATGAATCCATCATTTCGAAGGAAGGTAATACTCATATGAAATTTATATTTTGCAGATCAAATCGGAGACAATGTCATCTTTCAGCCTCAAACTCGAAGCAGACAATGAGAAAGGGGCTCACTTTCTACTTGTTGAAATGGTTGCCGAACAGTAACCAATGATCATCAACACAAAAGCCGAGAATGACTTCATCTGTTAGGTTGATCCCAGCTCACAAAGTTTGTTGCCACAACAGTAGTGACCAAGAACTTGGCACATGCACGAGCATCTAATAAGCAATCTTCATCATTCTAGAGAAATATTGTTCTTCCAACTCCCACAGGTGACTGATAGAATCTTTATTCTGTAATTCACTACTTTGGCAACATGATAATGTACTGGATTTGTGTCCAAAAAGAATGGCTGTACATAAGTGATTTGTTTGAATCTGTAACGAGAATAAAGTTCTCAGCTGATTTCCATAATTAAGACATGGCTTGATTTGGTTTTTAAAGATTCTGAATCCCTAATCTCACATTATACTTTACTTCATTACTCTTATCTTGTGTACACTAGTTTACAATTTTATACCATTTTCTGAAGGCTTTTGAAATTTAGTTAAAGTTATTCTCCTTTCCTTCTTTTGATATTAACATTATGGATAGAGCACCTTATGTTGGCTTCTAAATCTTCCCAACTCAAAAGTCTTGCCCACTACCAAATTGTGTTGTTGCTAATAGATTCTATAAACTAATCCACCTTAAATGAGCTGATTTTTACCTATCATATCTAAAACTTCTAGATTTCTCAACGACATCCTATTGACTACTTAGTACTACTTCCTCAGGCCTTGCTCAACCCCATCAAGACATTTCAGCATGAATTTATGTTGCAAGTCTACAAAACTGTCACCGAATATGAAAATAGGATTGAACTTCATAATGTAATCTTCCATTATCATCATTAGCTTAATGAGCCCTTCTTATGGAGCTCAAGTGCATCAAGGATGGAGATCTACCTATCATCAAGTGTGACAACATCTCGGCCCAAGCTCTTGCACAGTCCTATTTTTCATGTAAGATGCAAACATATTCAGATTGCACACCCTTTGTTAGGGAAAAAGTCATTTGAGGAGAAATCAACTTTGAGCATATTGGATCATCGTCATGTATTGCCAATCTCCTCACCAGACCATTGCTCAAGAGTAGTTTTATCAAGTTTAGATCTAATCTTGGATTGATTCCAAGATCCATGTTAAAGTAGATAAATATCTTTTAAGGAAGAATAGGAAATTGGAAACCCATCTATCTTGAGGTTTGGAAGTCCTCTTTCAAAACCACTCATTTTACACTTGTAAATAACTGATTAGGCCAATTTTAGAAGTTGATCAGCTCATGGTAGTGTAGGCTAATTACACTTGGGCTTGATGCTAGAGGATTAGTGACATAGCACCTCTTGATCTCATTTGTCAATTTGGGCTAATCATGTTCTGAGGTGCACCGAGATGGTTTAATCATTGAAAGAGGTGGCATGTAGGAGGTCCAATCACAGTAAGAGGTGGTGTTTTAGAGGTCCAATCATTTTGCTTCATTTGCATACTCTTGGATCTCGAGCTACTATGAGTGTGAGTGAGATCGAGTGAGTCCATACTTAGCTTTTGAAGAGAGATCTTGATGTAGCAATTGCTCCAACACTTACATTTCGTTTTACAATCTCTCTCAACCCGAAAAAAAGCCAAATCTATAATTTGTTTTTTTCATCCAAAGTGTCCTTTCATTATGTGTGATGAATGGCTTATGATAGATGCATGTGTAGAGTGCCCTTGCCTTACATTTTTTAGCTAGTATGCTTGTATCTCTTGATCAAGGCCAAGCTTGTATACCTTATGTGGGTCAAAACAAAAATAACCATCTATGAAGCAGACACTTTTCAAATAAGCAAAATAACATGACAATTCTTCGTTACTTTAGCTACCACTTTATCAAAGCATTCATTGTCATCTACCATCTACTATTCGAATTGTGAAATGGTAAGTAGAGAAATTGTTATGTATTTTCCAAAGATGAAGGACGTGCTTAAAGCATGGCACTTACACCACAATCATATGCAAACTAAAAGACTTGCACTCTAGGGTTTTACTTTTTTGATGAGAAATTGAATGGACAACTATAGAGCTATTTTTAATATTTTATGCCCATTAAGAAAGTTATGTAAAATCATATGAGGATAACATAAGGAGAAAAATTGTCGCTAGAATGTTTAAGCTTTGAATAACTGACATCGCTTACATGATGTAAGTTGGGGTTGTTGCGTATGTACATATGATTTATCACTCAATTGTCTAATCCAATTTTTGTGGCATGCATTGACTATATGACCGGAATGTGCATACACTTATGTTTTGTAGAATAATGGTTGAATAGTGTAAGGCTTTGGTAGGTCTAAACGACATACATATGTTAAATGTTACTCTTTAAATTGCATGTGTTGCTTATGCCTTAAAACTAATCAGTATGGCTTCTGCCCTGATACGGTTTCGTGCTTAGGGCAGAACGTATTGCTAGTAAGTACACTATGGTTGGAAAGATTGGACGCATGTTAGGCAACTAAATTTATGTTAATAAATTAGTGAATCTTGTTTTGGACATGGATAACAATTGATGCTCAACTATGACACTTGTCTTCTCCACTGTACTAGCTCGTGCAGTTTTCCTACATCTTTGTTCTAAGCTGTTATGCTATAAAATAAAAGGGTTCAACGGGTTTTGTCTTGATTTGAAGAGGGACTATGTGAACTATTTTACTTTCTCTCACTCTCGGACCCTCCTCCTTTATCTTTGCAGCTCCATTTCAAGAACTTTAGAGTTTCTGGTGTATTGGATGTAGGTCAGTTTTTACAATCTAGCAATCTATAAGCCCTATTACCATTTTTCGAAATGTAATATGGCATGGATGTGTGTGTGTGTGTTTGTGTGTGTGTGTGTGTGTGACATGTAACAAAAATAATTTGCATCAACAAAACCCATGCCAAGCATAGAGAAGAATCACTTAATAAAACAAGATTAGAAAAAAAGAGAAGAAGATAACTCACAATGGTCTTTAGTGCTTCATCAAAGAAGTTTCTCATACTCAGATGCTCACAAAGACAAATTTTCACTTCCACTATGTATAGGAAGACTTTCTTGTCTAGGGCTTTCATAGGCACATTTGTGAAGCCATCATCCTCATCTACCACTACTATCTTACGTGTCATTGTGCTTTAAACGTTCATGGCCCTTTGCTAGCAATTTCCGCAGTCTAAAAGAAAAGCTCATAGAGCTTTTGTCTCTCACAACCTTTCGTAAAGTAGAACATATGGCCTGGCATACACTCTAAAGATTAGCATGGTTGATTGGTGGCCAAACCCTGATTTGAGACATTTGTAGGAATCTAAAAACAAAAGAACAAGAATATAAAAAAGGCTGAATGTTCATATAAAAATCACAACAGGCGACACACATGACCTTTGCTTAGCATAGGTTGAGAGATGAGAATTAAAATTTTGATAGGATCTAGACGTGCAGTCTATAGACCACATCAATCAATCATCATAGCTACTCCATGTTGGATTATTCTCCTTCTTACCAATCGTGTAATCGGTTTTAATCTTCATCCATTGTTTGTCCAATTCTGCAGATTTTACCGTGTCTTTACATAGTCTGAAGTTTTACAAGTGTCTTTACACAGTCTACAGAATTACACGGAGTGTTACCATAGTGTCGCATTTTGCGCCTGTCAGGAATCCCATTGAAAAATGCAGTGTCGTCTTTTTTTGCATTTTTCGCCTGACAGAAATCTTGTGTAAAATCAGAGAAATGACTGGCAATTTGTGGAGCAACCCTAAATGAGATTTAACCGCAACTTTTTCTTTTTCGTCTTTTTTGCAAAAAACTTGACAGTGTCGCATGTGGCTGTTTTAGTTCATTTCTGCAGAGCTACAGTTTTGGTTCATTTATGCAAATAGAACGTTTATGGCCAACTTCACTGCTTATCAGCAATCAATGACAAGGACCCGATGGATGCCAGTGGATCACCAGCCAACTGGCGATCGCAATTGATTATCTAATTTCTTAGTATAAATAGTTATTCATATTCATACATTTTAATTCATTGAAAATCGGAATTATTAGAAGCATTTGAATAGTTAGCTCTCTCTCTCTCTCTCTCTCTCTCTCTCTCTCAAGCCTTGGAGCTTGAACATTCCTGAGAATTCTAGCTCACTTCTTAGAGTTGTTTTAAAGATTGCTATTGTGCCACTGCTTATCAGCATTGCGCTTAATTCAGACTTTCATTTTAGCCGCTCAGAGATAGCATAGAATATGTGGCTTCGATCCACAACTTATTGTACTCATTTACTTCTATTATATTTCCATACTGAATCAATACTATCCTTCATTGCATTCAGCTTTTATCTCAGAATGTATGCATTTTTATATTTCTTTGCGAACAATTCGCGACTAATTATTTGTCTGATAATTTTCAATGCTTAATTGTTTGGCTACGTAATCACTATAGTATTGGCGATTTCAAAGTTAGTTACTATAAGTTCAAACGTGATTTCTATCACTATTGTCTTGTTTGAAATTGATATGCGTAGTCATGCCGTGGAAAGATGAAAATAGTTTATTCCGTGGCCATGCACGAAAAGTTTTCCTTCTAGAGACACAAATTATTTTTATTCGTTTCTTTTTTAACTAGACCTATCTTCTGCACACCACTTTCCGACATGGTATGAGAGCGAAATCATTACTCTTTATCTAATATCGACGTGGTATCAGAGCAATTTCGCTACTTTATTTGATTCCAATATGATGTCAGAGCGAAAGCTCTCATACTTGTTATTATTCGTGATATCAAATTGACATCATACTCTTTAGTTCTTTTAAACCTTTCAGTATCAGAGAATCGGTTTTTTATTGTTGGCATTACTACATCTTAGCGTCATCGATATAGTCGATAGACTAAGTTCCAGATGGATTCTCAAAGTAAAGCCAGTTTTATCACAGACAAGCTGAATGGATCCAATTATTATTTGTGGAGATTTAAGATGAAGACCTTGCTAATCGCCAGTGAATTATGGGATGTTGTTACAAGTACAGAATTAAAACCTGAAGATGATGACTCAAAGTGGAAATCGAAGGACGGTAAAGCTTTAGCGCTTACTATCCTCAATATATCAAATACACAGATTGGACACATAGCTGAAGCTAAAATGTCAAGAGACATTTGGGACATCCTGAACTCACTATATGACGTGAGGGACGTAACTACTAAGTTACATCTATGAAGAAAATTCTTCACATTCAAGATGTCTACTGGTGATTCTCTTCAGAGTCACATTAACCAGTTTAAGAATCTCTTGCAACAGATAGCCATTGTCGGATCAGACATAGGCGATCAAGATGCAATTATGACATTGCTTTCAAGCTTGCCCTCTAAATTTGAGAATTGGGTGATGATCATATCGACACACTTAGATTTAACTCTTACTAGAGTTATCACTATGCTGCTGCAAGAAGATAATCGAAGAAGTCAAGATAGCTACACTAATGCAGATCAAGCCTACAAGTTGTTCGATTCCATCGAGTCAAAGATATTCACTAGCCAGGATGTCATCTTCATCAAAGATCATTTTCAAGACCTTAAAGGAAAGGGCAGTTCCCATGTAGCCGACCTATCAGATTCTCCTGATGCTTTGAACTTTCCAGTTCCTCAGTCGACTATTTCTATTGAAGATCCAAGCTCCTCTACTCTTGACGAGCAACAAATCAACGGCAAATCAGAAGATGATGATGTTGCAGATCAACAACTATAGTATTATGGAAATAATCAACTTCCTGAATTACCCAGAAGATCTTCAAGAACCAACAGACCACCTAACCGGTATATCGATGAGTCTACAACTTATCTTGTTCAAGGACGGACGTTTGTCCAAGTGGGACTTAGTCAGCCTGTTTCAGATCTCTGGAAAGAAGCTATGGATAAAGAGTATTCATTTCTTATCAAGAACCAAACGTGGACGATTATCGAATTACCTGCCAGCAGAAACGTAGTTGATTGCAAATGGATTTTCAAAGTCAAGTACAACGCAGATGGAAGCATCAACTGAAGAAAGGCACGACTAGTAGCCAGAGATTTTTCTCAAGTATAGAATGTCAATGACACTGAGACCTTCAGTCTAGTAGTCAAGCATTTTTCTATTCGACTTTTGCTATTATTTGTTGTTGCAGTAGACTTGGAAATACATCAAATGGATGTACAGACATCATATCTCAATGGAGTCATCAAAGTAGACATTTACATGGTCTAATCCGAAGGTTATATTATCGAGGGTAAACACAATAACGTGTGTAAACTCCATAAGGCACTTTATGGCTTGAAGCACGAGCATGGTTTCAAAGGATCAATACTTTCCTTATTGATCACGGCTATACACCTAGCTCTTCATATTCAGACGTTTACTTCAAAGCAGTGCAGCAGTCTTTTATCATTATCACTTTGTACGTGGATGATACATTGCTTTTCGACAACAGTACCGATTTGATAAAAGAAACCAAGACAATGCTATCTTTTGAGTTTGACATGACCAATCTGGGCGAAGCTCATTTTTGCCTTGGTACACAAATCCACAGAGACAGAAACAGAAGTTGGTCTACATTACACAACAAAGGTACATGTACAACATTTTAGTCACATATAATCTAATGAATTGCAAGTTAGCTCTCTCACCAATGGAACCAGGACTCAAATTGTCAAAGGACCAATGTCCCCAAACAATTCATGAGAAGCAGCAGATGTGTGAGTATCCTTACCATTCTATTATAGAATCTCTTATGTATGCCATGATCTATATCAGGCCAGACATAGCTTTTGCAGTCAGATCTCTTAGTCAATATATGACTAATCCTGGTATAACACATTGGAAGGATCTTATCAGAGCCATGAGATATCTTCGAGGTACTATGGACTTTTGCATTTGTTATGGAGCAGTCGGCAACGACAAGCTCAATTTACTCAGTGGTTACACAGATGCGAGTTGGGCAGGAGATGTAGACACTCGTAAATCCACTTTCGGATTTACATTCTTCCCCAACAATGGTCCAATTTCCTGGAACATTCGCAAGCAATCTTCAATAGTTCTATCTTCCACTGAACCGGAGTATATCGCAGTCTCTCAAGCTACAAAGGAAGCACAACCAAACTTACTCTCAGATATCGTTCTGAATCAATATGCTCCAACGATATTATTTTGTGATAATCAAAGTGTCATCGCTTTATCAGCCAACCCTGGATTTCATTCCAGGAGTAAGCACATTGAACTGAAGTATCATTTCGTCAGATGCAAAGTTCTCAACGAAGAGGTCAGATTGTAGTATTGTAGAACGCAAAATATGATAGTAGATGTTTTTACCTAAGCATTAAGTTTGGAGTCACACAGAAGATTATGTGTAGAACTAAGTTTGAAGGTCAAGGCATTCAAGGATTCAGATTAAGGGGGACTGTTGGATTATTCTCCTTATTACCAATCGTCTAATCGGTTTTAATCTTCATGTATTGGAGAATTACAAGACAAGTGAACACTAATCAACTAGTTAGTCATTCTCTGTTATCGTTAACTCCTTCAGCTAAGCGTGAAGTACAATACACCATGCTTGTCGAGCTGCCAGTTGACAGCGTGAATTGTTTTCCAGTGTCTTCGTTTCTTTTCATTTCGTTTCGTAGTCGTTAGTGGTGAATATCGAATACTTTTCCTTCGACCTTCACTTCGCTTCGCTTCGTCACCTTTGCTATGTCAGTTTTCCCGAGCACTGGAAATAGGAACATAGGTAAATGGACCTTATTATAACACAAAAAAAAGTGGGATTCTGATAAATAACTACTTCTGAAAAAAGACAAATTTAAGAATAGGCCTCGGAACACTTCAAGTAATAGGAGGTTTATACCGAGGCTACGACCTATCTACAAATTTCAAAATTTTTGTCCCTTGTCACAACTTGCTTCATGTTTTAGCTTGTAACTCTTAGTATTAGTCACATGATACCTACAACTAAAAACATACCACCAATTTAAAAACATTTCAAAGGTTTTTCAATTTTAGACAGTCCTAAAACAAAGGGTTGAAATCACATATGACCAAGGTTTTAGATATGAAAGACTAAAAGGCTTACAATTCACAACAATTTACTTTTACAGATCACACTGGTAGAATATGGACCATTTGCCTCTTGATCGAACATTATATTTCATGAGTTTGTTCTTTCTATGATCATCTTTCAAGTCAATGCATTGTTTCTGCAAGTTCTGGTGACTCTGAGCTAGTTTTTCTTGGAGATTTTAGGAATCTGATACGTATTAAAGACTTTATGATTTTCTTGTTGCATTATCAAGTTAAAATAAAAATCAGTCAGACTAAGCCTTCAAATTACCAAACTGATGCCAGTTTCAGTTGAAAAAAACAAGATATTAAGGTTCTTGCTACTTGAATTCGTTGGTTCTGCAAGTGCTAGTGTTTTCGTGGAGATTTTAGGAATCTAAAACGTATTAAAGACTTTCTGATTTTCTAGTTGCATTATCAAGCTAAAAAAACAAAGCAATCAGACAAAGCCTTCAGACTACCAAACTATTGCGAGTTTCATTTGAAAAAAACAAGATATTAAGGTTCTTGCTACTTGAGCTTCTTTAAGTTTCACAAGAAGCTTTTTACCTCATTTGTTATTGTGAGAGTTTGACTCCATGATGTGCTCTCCGGAAGATTGATAGAAGAAGATGCCAGTGTTGTAGCTAAAAGATCTCCATGTATAATAACAATATGCATCAAATGAGTAAGTGACACTATGGGGAAAAGGGCTTAATTTCATGCTAAGCAGATTTTGTTTTGGGCTTTTGAGCCTCTTAAGATTGAAAAGATATGCTCATAGTGAGCATATCCTTTTATTGCACCTTTTTGTTATGTATCTATCTAGAATAGTCTCGACCAATATAAGTGGTTTCATTGCTTCCGCCTTCATCAAGAGGAGAATTTAATTATATGATCATGGGGCTGGAAGTTCGAATTGTTGGAAATTGTACATAAATGTGCTGGCCTTAAAATTGACTGAATTTCATTGAACTGGAGATGTTCTTTACTTGTTGTTTTGGGAAGTTCCATTTAGTGTTGCCATCTAGTCGTCATGTTTGTCTAATGCATGAGTGATGCAGGAGCAAGGAAACACCATTGCACCCTCCAATTATGTATAATGAGAATTTCCCATAAGCACTACCATTTCCCGTAACATTTCCCCTCCCAATCATACAGTCCTAACGAGGACTTCTACTCTAGCCAAACTTATTGTTTGGTGGTGTAACCACAAGCAAAAAAGTAAGTCAAATGCAGTCTTGATGCCTCAGAATGACTGGCTGCTAGCTCTATTGCATGGTACTTATGGTATCACTGACTACAACAATGCTTTGAAGGTAGAACTAATTTCTAGTGCACTTTCGAACTACTTTTGTTGGATGCTGATACGCTCGAGTTAACTTCCAGAAAGCTCCAATACACTTTTTACATCTTTATTTTCTGCCATACCCACAAATAGTTTTAATTACTAATATTGCCTCAGCAGATAGGCTACGACCCTGCAGAAGAAGAATACCCTGATTGGCTTCTATCGCAGCCTTATTCTATATTAGAAGCATCACCCACAAGCCAATAATCACCTAAATGGTGACTATATATGCAAAACCTTGCATCATCCACCCGCCTTGTGTTCAAAAGTTTCATAGCAAGGGTTGAGCCTAAAGATGTCACCGTCTTTCCTGAGCCACTCAGAAGATATGTTCGACACTCCAACGTGCTAGGGTCACGTTTTGTCTTCACCACATACTCTGTCTAGATCTTCTACAACGCTTTCAGTACCGAAATCCCCACCCGAAACCTTCTACCGTTGCCACAACATTGCACCTTTTTCCGCTGTTGTTGGGGTGGACACAACAATGCTGCTAGTGTCGCTGCCTCACCAAAAACTGCTCTTCTTCTTGCCTCAGCACACGCGCGTGCTAGAGAGAAAGAGAAGCTAAAGGTTTTCACCTATGCTCAACATAGGTGAATCTTTTTTCTTTGCAAAGAATCTCTTTGATACAAAGAAAAGAAATTCTTCTATGCCCCTAGCAAAAAAAAAAAAAGTGGTTTCAGACCTTTGTTTTAAGACTTGCCCTTGGATAGGCCCCTTAGGGACACAATTAGAGACTGTAAAGAGAATTATTTTCCTTTAAACCTTGGAGGTTTCATTCTTGGAAGGAGGATCTATAGATTAGGACTCAAAATGGGCCTTCAGTGCTATTGTCGATGACTGCCTTAGTTGCTCAGCATAAGTGCTCACTAGACTTATGATTAGACTTGTGCTCATAGACTTGTGCTTAGCATAAGTACTTACTAGACTTATGCTCAATATAACTTCTCTCCCTCAACATAAGTCCTCCCTCGACCTATGCTGAGCATAAGTGCTCACTGGACTTATGCTACTTATGCTCAGCATAGGTCCTCTCTCGACCTATGCTCAGCACAGGTCCTCCTCTCGATCTGTGCCGAGCAGGTCCTCTTCTCGAGATATGATGATCATGTCCTCCTCTCTCGAACTAAAAAAATTAAAGCTTTTTAGATTTTAATTTGTTTTAATTTAACAATTATTAGTTATAATAACAAATTGGACACAATTAGTATTTGAATTTTTTTGGCGAATTAAATGTAAATTTTTAAAATATTTTGCGTCACTCAATCCAAATTTAAAATATTTGCAAAATGTAGCATCTTACAAATAACTCATTAATTTTTAAATTTTAGATTCAAAATTTTACTACAAAATTGTAAGGGCTTAAAGAAAATAGGTCCTGTGCCATTTCCCATTTCAAAAGATTTTGTGTTCTTGGCCTTTTATCATCCCAAGCTTGGCCACTTAATAATCTCAAGTCTCACGATGGGGATGGCCCCAGGGCATTGGTTCCAATCTTGTCGCCATGTTTAGCCCCCATTTTCTCTTGTTCACATGTCACTATTGCATAGGGCGGCCGTATAACATGACATTTCCTTGCCCAAATCTTCAAGGATGACGCCCACCCACCTCCCGTATAGTATTTAAGGGCCGACCGCATGGCATAACTCTCACCTTGTCTCCTTTCTCAGACCTCACTCTTTGGCTCGTGTTTTTAGCTTTCCTCGCTTTCTATTGATACTAGCATATGCCTGACCGTCCTTCCATGCTCAACATAGTTTGAGAGACTAGCATTACATGGAGTTGTCTAGATGTAAGGAATGATTTCTATTAGTTCTTCTTTGCATTTAACATTTTTTAGATATTTTAATTTAAGACGTATGTTAAGCATAATTGTAATGATAAAGTCCCGATTAAAAGAAAGTTAAATAACATGAGTTGGTTGACAAAAGGCTTAATTTCTAGTTCTAATTGTATTTTTCAAGGCTTAATGTTTCGACCCATGCTCGGGATAAGTTCTCTGTTGACCCATGCTCAGCATAAGTGCTCATTGAACTTATGCTCAACATGAGTTCTCTCTCAACTTATGCTCAACATAGGTTCTCTCAAAACCTATGATCAACCATAAGTTCTGGGTCAACTTATGCTGAACATAAGTTTTTTCTCGACCTATGCTGAGCATAGCTCCTAGTTAGAAATTAGAGTTCATCTGATATACATTTTATGTAAGCTTCAAATGTGATACTTTAATTAGTGTACAGTTAATTAGATTTGATGTATTCATTTGTGATTGGGACATGCGCCATCATTGACTTATCAGTCAAGCACTTGTCCCGTAGCCGGCTACTTGGGTTACCTGAGTAGCCACATGTAGGGAAATTAGCGTGTGAATTATATTTTTGATGACATTTGCTATACTTAGGGGCATGTCTTGAGTTTGTCAGTATTTGAGCCCATGTTGGTCGTATTAGTCAAACAGGTGCCTATTTTAGTGTGTTGACATTTGTTGAGCCCATCCATGTTAGGGCTTTTGGTATATGTACATTTTTCTCTTGTAATATAATTAACTTTTGTCGTGCCATCTTTGAGAGTTTGTGAGGTCTGTGTAATATGAATGTTTGCACTATTCGCTAGCATTTCAGCTTGGATTCTTCAAGAATCCATAATTTGACAGTAGCCAAGAAGTCCGTTGGCATCATCACCAACGAACCTTAACAAACTACGTACATCACAAAATTGAGGAGAAATATTGGTCAATGGATTAGGTGGATATAAATCACCTTTTACCCATAGATCGACATTTTTCATTCCTTTTAACCTCCAACAATGCATTTCTTATGAGTTCAAATTAACACCCCATGCAGCTTTGGTTGTGGAATACTCCTTCTCTAAGTTCACATGCAAGTGACATTTTGTTCCCATCTTGAAAAAGTCCAAGGTCCAAGAAGATCTTCTAAAACGAATTTGGCTTAATGTTAGTTTGAAGTCTGCATTTGAAATAGCTAGACATGGAGTATTGTGTCATGCCTAGGTCCTATGTGTTGTACTATTGGGATGACATTCAATGATAGGCTTTGTCCTACTCTCAAAGCATACAAAGCTACTTTCCATACGGTCTATGTGATGGACACTCATTACTAGTATGTGCACCACCACATTGTGGACGCCAAGTGTTTTCACGCCTTTGGATAACGTTACTATATGGAAATTGCCTTGGCAACTGACTTTGAATCGAATTTAAGACTTGTTGAAACTCTTTGTTGAGTTTCTTCATTTGTTGTTGATGTTCTTGATTCATCAACTCGAATTGAGATTTCCAAACTTGGTCTGAATCTCTTGTCTCACTTGGACGATTTTTATTGAAAATAAGGTGAGCTCTTTTCTCTTTATGGTCCTCATCGTCGGACGCTTCATCTTCTGTTCGAATGGCATCTGACCATGGTAAAGGTGCCACGTAGGATGGATTAGCATTACACTAATTATGATTAAGAAACTTGTTTAGGCAAGGAAGAGGCCCTTTCTGAGTTCGAAAAGGGCCCTAATGGCAATTTAAAGAGTAACATTTAACATATGTATGTCGTTTAGACCTACCAAAGCCTTACACTATTCAACCATTATTCTACAAAACATAAGTGTATGCACATTCTGATCATATAGTCAATGCATGCCACAAAAAATGGATTAGACAATTGAGTGATAAATCATATGTACATACGCAACAACCCCAACTTACATCATGTAAGCGATGTCGGTTATTCAAAGCTTAAACATTCTAGAGACAATTTTTCTCCTTATGTTATCCTCATATGATTTTACATAACTTTCTTAATGGGCATAAAATATTAAAAATAGCTCAAGAGTTGTCCATTCAATTTTTCATCAAAAAAGTAAAACCCTAGAGTGCAAGTCTTTTAGTTTGCATATGATTGTGGTGTAAGTGCCATGCCTGAACTCATGAGAAATAATTTGCTTGAGTTGTAAGCACGTCCTTCATCTTTGGACAATACATAACAATTCCTCTACTTACCATTTCACAATTCGAATAGTAGATGGTAGATGACAATGAATTTTCCAAAATTCCAAGAGAAAAGGGGTGGTCTATCTTAATGAACTTCTAGAAAAATCGTCACAATTTTGCTAAAAGAAAACAAGAAGCTTTGATAAAGTGGTAGCTAAAGTAACGAAGAATTGTCATGTTATTTTGCTTATTTGAAAAGTGTCTGCTTCATAGATGGTTATTTTTGTTTTGACCCACATAAGGTATACAAGCTTGGCCTTGATCAAGAGATACAAGCATACTAGCTAAAAAATATAAGGCAAGGGCACTCTACACATAAATCTATCATAAGCCATTCATCACACATAATGAAAGGACACTTTGGATGAAAAAAACTAATATAGATTTGGCTTTTTCTCGGGTTGAGAGAGATGGTAAAACAAAATGTAAGTGTTGGAGCAATTGCTACATCAAGATCTCTCCTCAAAAGCTAAGTATGGACTCACTCTCACTCACACTCGTAGTAGCTCGAGCTCCAAGAATATGCAAATGAAGCAAAAGATTGGACCTCTAAAACACCACCTCTTACGGTGATTGGACCTCCTACATGCCACCTCTTTCAAAGATTAAACCATCTTGGTGCACCTCAGAACATGATTAGCCCAACTTGACAAATGAGATCAAGAGGTGCTATGTCACTAATCCTCTAGCATCAAGCCCAAATGTAACTAGCCTACACTACCACGAGTTGATCAACTTCTAAAATTGGCCTAATCAGTTATTTACAAGTGTACAATGAGTGGTCTTCAAAGAGGACCCCCAAATCTAAAGATAGATGGGTTTCCAATTTCACATTCTTCCTGAAAAGGTATTTATCTACTTTAACATGGATCTTGGAATCAATCCAAGATTAGATCTAAACTTGATAAAAGTACTCTTGAGCAATGGTCTGGTGAGGAGATCGACAATACAGGACGATGATCCTATATGCTCAAAGTTGATTTCTCCTCAAATGACTTTTTCCCTAACAAAGGGTGTGCAATCTCAATATGTTTGCATCTTACATGAAAAATTGGACTGTGCAAGAGCTTGGGCCGAGATGTTGTCACACTTGATGATAGGTAGATCTCCATCCTTGATGCACTTGAGTTCCATAAGAACGGCTCATTAAGCTAATGATGATAATGGAAGATTACGTTATGAAGTTCAATCCTATTTTCATATTCGGTGATTAGTTCAATCAGCTCATTTAAGGTGGATTAGTTTATAAAATCTATTAGCAACAACACAATTTGGTAGTGGGCATGACTTTTGAGTTGGGAAGATTTAGAAGCCAACATAAGGTGCTCTATCCATAATGTTAATATCAAAAGAAGTAAAGGATAACTTTAACTAGATTTCAAAAGCCTTCAGAAAAGGGTGTAAAATTGTAAACTAGTGTACACAAGATAAGAGTAATGAAGTAAAGTATAATGTGAGATTAGGGATTCAGAATCTTTAAAAACCAAATCAAGCCATGTCTTGATTATGAAAATCGGCTGGGAACTTTATTCTCATTACAGATTCAAACAAATCACTTATGTACAGCCATTCTTTTCGGATGCAAATCCAGTACATTATCATGTTGCCAAAGTAGTGAATTACAGAACAAAGATTCTATCAGTCACCTGTGGGAGTTGGGAGAACAATATTTCTCTAGAATGATGAAGATTGTTTATTAGATGCTCGTGCATGTGCCAAGTTCTTGGTCACTACTGTTGTCGCAAGAAACTTTGTGAGCTGGGCTCAACCTAACGGATGAAGTCATTCTTGGCTTTTGTGTTGATGATCATTGGTTACTGTTCTGCAGCCATTTCAACAAGTAGAAAGTGAACCCCTTTCTCATTGTCTGCTTCGAGTTTGAGGCTGAAAGATGACATTGTCTCCGATTTGATCTGCAAAATATAAATTTCATATGAGTATTACCCCCTTCAAAATGATGGATTCATGGAATAGACGAATCACTCTCTCCTTGAGCGCCTACAATAGAATTTGAGATTATGTGTTCCTAAATTTTGCGTAGGAAACGCATTGAGGTCTGAAATCTTACTTCCAAAGCATCTCTAGCTGTTAGATTACAGCTTTCGTTTGCGGATAAAGCACCTTCAATGCACACCAAATATGCTTGGCGTTTGCTTTGGAGGACAAACTCTTGTACGGCACCAGCTTCAGCTTCTGATACATATATATCAACGTCTTGGTGCATGGGGATGATTCCTTCTCCAGTATCCTTGTGCGGCCCAGGCCCATCGTATCCATCGTAGCTCGTAGCGACATGTTGAACTTTGTTATGCCGATCTTCCTTGCTGCAAATCAAGCAGATTTTACCAAGTTTGAGAATGCGACAAGCTGCTTAATAATTGGAAATGCCACTCGATCATCTTCGTTGGTACAAGGGAGCTTGGCTTTCTTCACAGAAATCAAGACATGTCAAACGCAAAAATGAAGTCATGATGAGACTAACCTGAATATTCTGGATCCGTAGTTTGGGGTGAGGCCGCTCCGATTAGGTTTGATCCAGATTTGTAGAAAGCGAAGCCTGCATAACCACCATCCGCATCATTATAAGAAGAAAATGCATTTCAGTATGAGCTATTGCTCTAAAGGGTATATAGTTACTTTTGAAGTAAAAATTTTATGATATTCATACATTTCGTTGCTGGCTTTGTTCTTTTCAGAATGAGTGACCCCTCTCCCTGCACTCATGTATTGTACACAACCGCGCCCTAACGTCTCTGCCGTTCCCATGCTGCCAATTGCACGTCAGAGTGAAGTACACATCATGTGAATGAAAACAGAATAAAGGGCAGTATATAGCTAAATTCAAACTGAAATCCTGTAGCTATTTGGATTTCAGTTTTAGAAGACTATAGTCGGATAGTCAGGTGAAATCCCAGGAGGCTGTCCAACCTGTCATTGTGCGTGAGTTGGCCATTTACAACGTACGTAAAGATCTCCATATCTCTATGAGGGTGAGTTTCGAAGCCTGAGCGTGGCTGCCCAGAACACATTCAGGAAAACAAGCCCTGGTTAGATTAGATTCCTGACTTTAGCACAGGATTGTGTGATTCAGCAAATACGTCGTTCTTCCAGAGTCCGGAATATACAGCTCACCTTCACCAAATCATCATTCAAAAGTCGAAGCACTCCGAATTCCATGTTTCTTGCGAAGTTGCACAGGAATAACAAATACCCCATGTGAGCCGTCAAGAGAGATTACCCAAAACATTAAAATTATCTCAGTACTGATCGTGAAGACATACTGAGGCGAATGCAACTACTAATTATATGGGATTGACAATCAAGGTTGATCTGTGGATATATAGTCAAAAAGTATCTGCGAGTAGACTGCGAGCTGCTGCAATATACTAGACAGAATGAAGCTATAGATCGTTTCTACGTTGAATTTGAATAGCATGGAATATGAGTACCTAAAGTGAAAACGGCTCTCAAGCCACCAAGTGGGCTTGGACACATATAAATCGCTGGCTGGAATGTGCCTCAACATCTTCCTTAACACAGGCAGCGCCACTGAGCACGCTCATTATGATCAGCATCAATCAAGCAACCCATTAGACAAAATCAATAAATCAGGTGAGATATTCTCAACTGATATCCCAGGCCATATATATACAGTCAGCCTTCGATATTGAATCAAACGAACTATAACAGAGAGCCCAAAAACCAAAGAGGCAACCAACAAAACAGTTTATAATAGGTCAGTATAATCCTTACCCAAGTGTCACTTCAGTATAACTAGAAGCAAACAAATCCAAGGTTAGAAAGCTGGCCGAATAAGGCAGGCTCCTCTTCCAGCTAGGGCTAGGGGAGTATGAGAGAGCGTGGCAGTTGCTCAATTGGCAATCATGCTTGATAATAGGCCTGACCTGCTTGTATTGAAATGAAGAGAACATGTACAAATGATTCTAAATTACCATTATATATATTGAATTTTAGGGCTTTGGCCTCAAATCCTATTGGCCAATTCTTACCTCCGTAACTATTTGAATTTGAATTTTAGAGGGAACCATTTTGAAAATTGGTGGGAACCCTTTTATTCACTAACTTGACTTTTAGGCCCTGTGACATTAAAAGTCCCGCAAAAATGGCGTAAACTCCTTTTATTAACTTCTAAATAATCAAATAACTTTGTGATCTTCGGATTGGACTTACACACATAGGGTGCCAAATCCCTCTCACTTATTAACTAGGGTTAGGGTTGTCTCGATATCCCCAAACCCTCCAACAATATCCCCCACCAAAACTGTTGGCGAACTCACGACACCTCGTGAGATTTATTGATTTGGGGTCTGGTTTTATTAAATGGTATTGAACATTTTGCGTGAACTCCAGGCGTGCTGTATTGAAGTCGATATTGTGTGGAGAGAACCAATTTTTCACATTGAAAATCCATTCTGATGTTGTCCATGAAATGAACTTATTCTCTCAAAATTCACCCGACATCGTGGCACAATAGTACAATTTGACTATCGGCAATTGATCCTGAACTTTGTCGGACACCATGGGAAGACTTGAATCAAACGATAATGTTGGTAAGCAATCATCCCATTGTGCTAGTTGAATTGACGTTAACATAGCCAAATCTTTTGCGAAAATAGCTGACTACCTAACTGTCAAATCTGGTGAGAACACATACTCACAAGAGTAAGCCTGTAGGGCTCTGTTTAAATCCACTGTGATCGACCAACTGAATGATTGGTGGATTATGGGCCACTTTGGGCTATGGATAGTGATTTTATCCATTGGTACACCCAAATCTGTACACTTATTTATGCGCAACATTGGAGCATAATATGGATCCACCCGGAGCTGGCGAGGGCTCGTTACATAGCTTCTAATTGAGTCGGGAGTCTTCTCAAGAACAGTTCTGCACCATGGTGGTTGCTCACCCAATACATATAGCTTATCCAATTCCTTGTCGGCTTCTATTTCTGAAGTCTTAAACTTTATAACCCATCCACCCCTCGAGGATTCATATTGATGCTGATGTAAAAATGGTTGGATCTGTTCCTCGATGGTGACTGGTTTATGGAACAATGGAACGGCCCTTGATGAAGATGGCTCTGCATTCCTAGCTTGAGAAGCTGTGGTTGTCTCATCCGATGCCCCTTGAGCTATGCCTGGATTCATTTCTCCCTGATCGTGTTGTACATGCAAGAAAGATGGCATTACTGGTACAGGAATCTAGGGGGTTGTTTCTAAGATCTAAGCGGCGCTTTTTCATAGGCTTTAATAATTGACTTTGTCGTTGCCAACTCAGAAGATGCCTTGTCCTTGAAGCGATCAAACCTTCCTTGGAATCCAACCAATGAATGCCTATAGGTAACTACCTTTTAGAACAATTGTCTTATCTCCTCTTGCGAGACATGTAGGTTTGGTCCTTCCGCATAGAGCATATTATCACGCTCTGTGGCTATGGCATCCAATTCTCCAAGGATCCATTCTTTATCAAGGTTTTCCATGTCCAGTTGCCCTTGCAATAAGTCAACTTGTTGCCTGGTGTCCTGAACCCCTTGATCAACATGATCCTGTGAAGTAGTGTGTGCATTTGGGAGTGTTGCTACGTATTTCTTGAAGGCATCTGAATGTTGTTGTGTCTTCTTTAGTTCCGCTTTGGATTTTTCTTTGTGTTGTTTGGCGATCTTCAATCATCTATTCAGCTGAATGAGTTTCTTGTTGATTAGAGTGTTATCGGATCCCAATTATGAAATCCGCTTATCCATGTCGGTCTTCTCATCCATCATGGTCTGGATCATTAGTCCAAGGTGTGAAACTAGTCCAAGGGTGTCACAGAATCAAGGGGTGTTGATGTAGTATAAGTAACAGTAGGAGGAGGAGCTCTAGATCCTGTAGCTTGTCGTAATTGGTCCTGTGTTGTTGCATGTGGATCTTCCTCTTAGAAGATGTGCAAATCCATCTGGTTCAGTGTCGTCGAACTACTTTGGTGATACTATCGTAGGAGCGAATCTGATAGTATCTGGTGCCTGATCTACGTTTTTTGCTTGTTGGCCTGACTGCGGTGCTAAATCAAAAGTATCAAAGGTTTCATGGAATTGAATAGCACGGGCTCAAAGGCATCTCAAAGATTTCATCTTCATATAAAGACTCGGGATCATCGATCATATCCATAAATCGCTGGGTTTCTGGTGAAATAGTTGAAGGTTGTGAAAGGAAGGCGGCTTGGGTTGTTGTTATTGGAACTGTAGGTCCAATTGACACAGATGACCCTTGGGAGGAATCAGAGGCGAGGGTTGTCGCAAATATGTTGCGAATCCTATTTTGCTCGCATTCGTTTTGTTTTCCTTTTGCGAAAGTTCTTCAGGATCCTAAGCAAGCAACTACAGATCACAGAACATAAAAGATTTGAGCAATCAAGACGACGAGAACAATGAGATGGAGAAGAGAGCAATTGTATTATCTGTTTTTGAGTTTCGAGTGAGTTGGTCAGTGTCTTGTTCATTTGCGGCTTGACACTTAGCTCAATGGCTGTATTCTGCTCGTTGGCAGACTTTCATGCACAACTATTCTCTCGATTTTTAACTCTTTATCTTCTTGTTTCGTGTTGATCAAAAAGTGTATCTATCTCCACTGTGTGGAGTTTATAAGATAGCTAATCAGAGAATTACAAGACAAGCCAACACTAATCAACTAGTTAGTTATTCTCTATTATCGCTAACTCTTTCAGCTGAGCGTGAAGTACAATACACCACGCTCATCGAGCTGCCAGTTGGCAGCGCGAATTGTTTTCCTTCATCTTGGTTTCTTTTCGTTTCGTTTCGTGGTCGTTAGTGGTGAATCTCGAATACTTTTCCTGTGACCTTCGCTTCGCTTCGTCACCTTCGTGACAAAGTTGCAGGAGTTCACAATTTCTGACACTTTCTCTTGAACCTTGTAAGTTTGTATATTCAATCCAATTGTCTTTCTTTGTCTTGCGAAGAGTGGTTTGTCGAGCAGCTTCATGAGCAAATCTGCAATCATGTCTTCAAAGTTTATAAACTGGACCTTGAGCTCTCCTTTCGAGATCAAGTCTTGAATATGATGCTACTTCAAAGGTATATGTTTCCTCTTTGAATGGAAAACATAATCCTGAGATAGATATATGACACTTTGGGAATACATCATTAACGGGCATGGTTTTCCTTGTGGAAAGCTTATTGCCTCCAACATCATCTACAATCATACTACCTCGTTCACCATCTTTGAAGTTGCGACATATTCAGCTTTGCATGAGGATTGAGCCACCAAGATTTTCTTCTTGCATGTCCAGTGGATTGCTGCTCCGCATGCTATCAAACATCCTCCTCTTACAGACTTGTTGTTGTCTTTGCAACTTGCCCAACTTGCATCATTGTAGTGGTGCAACTTGAATCCTTTTCCTTCGTTGTCTACTTTGTAGGTTAAACCTATGTTTATTGCAGGATCCGTTTTGCCATTTGCCAATGCACCATGCCAGGATTCGAGGAGAATTGGCTTAAAGCATAGACAGAGAAAGCCATATCGGGTCTAGTACAGATTGTGAGGTACATCAAACTACTGATCAGGTTTTGGTAGGGTATACCTCCTCCTCTGTTTTCAAACAATCTTGTTTCGTTAGTCTGGCTCCAACTATCATTGGTATGGCTTTTTCTTTCAGTCCATCATTGAATATTGCTTCAACACTCATCGGGTGTACTCTGATTGACTCGGATGCATTTCTCTTCTTATTTGATCTCTTCTGATCTCCAGCCTAAGGCATTATGTTGCTTCTCTCAGATATGTGATTTCATAACTTTTAGAAATCTGACTCTTCGTTTTTTTTCTGCTCATTGGTAGACTTTCATGCATAGATATTCTCTCTATTTTCGTCTCTCTATCTTCTTGTTTCGTGTTGATTAAAAAGTGTATTTATAGGGCCAATGTGTGGAGTTTACAAGATAGCTAATCAGAGAATTACAAGACAAGTGAACACTAATCAACTAGTTAGCCATTCTCTATTATCGCTAACTCCTTCAATTGAGTGTGAAGTACAATACACCACGCTCGTCGAGCTGCCAGTTGACAGTGTGAATTGTTTTCCAGAGTCTTGGTATCTTTTCGTTTCATTTTGTGGTCGGTGAATCTCGAATAATTTTCCTTCGACCTTCACTTCGCTTCGCTAATTCATCACCTTCTCGACAAAGTTGCAGGAGTTCACAATTTCTGACAAGGGTAACTACAGTGGCTAAGGGAATGGGTAGGTTAGTGCGAGTGGTAGCAGAGGGTATTAAAGTGGTGGCTGAGTGCGACGTCAAGACGCGGGAGGGGATGCGGGTGCAATAATCTTGCTTCGTAGTCGTCGACGACTCTGTGAGCTGGATGCTTGGCAAGATGATTCGGCTGGTGCTACTTCGTAGATGGCTAGCACAAAATCAACACGAAACCCATGAATCTATTGTCTAAGTAAGAGGCGGCTAAAAAAGATAGAAGAGAGCCAGCAGCGAACCGCTATTTGGAATTATTCTTGATTGCCATTAGAGAAAATATGGGCCCAAAGTGGACCCTATACAAAATGTCATGTAGGAAAGAGAAAATTAACAATAAAGTAATGAAAATTTCATTTTCTAACTTTTCTATGCATCTGCCCGCACTACTTTCCAGGAAAATGAATCTACCATATTTTAGTAAGATCAAACGTCACTGGTGCTTACCCATGGTTAAAGTATAATTTTCAAAATTTTGAAATATTCCCTCCCAATAGTTGGAAACACTCAAAAATTTGAATTAAGAGCGATAGTTCAGAAACAAAGTCTATGCCATCTCTACCTCCAGCTTTGTTGTTGTCATTGTGTTGTTTGCTACTACACTGTACAATACTGATGACAAAGCTTTATCATCTTCATGTGCATCTGTCACCAGAATATGCTCCGCTTAGGATAGGAAATTCAAAACAACCCAAATTGTCAACTTCTGATATGATCCGATATAGGGAGGAAAAGTTGAAACATGTAGATTTATGGTCATCAGAAACATTGATTCCATTGATCCATATTCATTGCAACATCTGGATTTTTATTCGTTGACTCAATTAATAATCTATATGTGTCATGGAAAAAATGGCCTTTTGGATTACTGTGAGAATTTGGAACTCTATGGGAATTCACATTCAATGCAAATAATACATTTTTTGAAAGAGGAATTAAGGAAAATATTAAAGGAGTGCGAAGAAAAATCTACAAAGTTGAAAACTTGTTTGGAAGAAAATGAGATATTCAAGGAGATTGAAACGCTGAAATCTTCTTTGTGTCATTTTACAGCTAGTAATGAAGAGATAAAAATTGCATTTCAATCATGCGTATCTCATATTTGTCTCTTGTTAAAGATATGGATTTGCTCAACAAAAAGGTGAAAAGCAACAAAAAAAAAAGACTAGTTACTACTAGATGTGATCTATTATGTAGAGGAGGCTATTGAAAAAGAAGAATCCGTGCATTCAAGTAAGTTATAGCTTATTTGGTTTACTATTATTAGAACTTTTCGATTCAATCATAATCACTAGTTTTGTTATTTATTACTTTCCAATCACAATTTATTTGTTTATTATGTTGTTGTGAATACTATGAGTGTCCTAATCTCTACTGACTTTTATATGTGAATACTATGAGTGTCCTAATCTCTACTGACTTTTATATTTGCAATGCAGATCAACATTGGTTGTTGAAGACCATTTGGGCGAGCTTCTCATTTCCACCCCTCGCGTGTCGTGACTTACCAGGTAATTGTAACATTGTTGTGATTACTATAGTGATTGGCACCGGTTTCTCTCGAGTCCTTGGTGTCTATATAGTATGTAATATATATGCACCACCTCGTAAGAAATATCCAGAATGTAGTCGATGACTTGGCCATGCAGCCCACATACTTAGATTGAGAAAGAGTTGGAATTATGACAATAATAGTGTTGCATTCACCAGCTAGTCTGATTTTCATATTTCTTTCCATAGATGCCAACAACCAAAGGAATCTCATTTCATCTCTAATCTCTACTGACTTTTATAAGAAGATTATATTTGCAATGCATATCAACATTGGTTGTTGAAGACCATTTCGGCGAGGAGGTAAGCTACCAAGGTAGATTTTTTGTAATGGCAGCCCACAGATCATAAAGAAAATTCAAAACATAACGTTAGAAAGGATGATTGATTTCATACCATCAAATGGTTGGATCTTGCTCTATCACCAGTTGGATCTTCCTTGCTCTCTTGTTCACAGGCTCTTGCTCTCTCTACCTTGCGTTGGTTACCTGCCTTTCTATTGTTCTGTATCTCTTTCTCTCACTCTCTCTTGCTGTCTAACTCTATCTCTCTCTCACTCTCACTCAATTTCTCTCTTTCTCACTCTCACACAAACTCTCTCTCTCTCTCTCTCTCTCTCTCTCTCTCTCTCTCTCTCTCTCTCTCTCTCTCTACATATATATATATATATATATATATATATATATATATATATATATATATATCCCTCTCATTTAGCTCACTCACTAGTCCTCTCTCTCTCTCTATCATGCATTTTTAACATTCTAATTCATTCACTCCTTCACTCTCTCACATTTACACACAAACACAAACACCCCTAGCTAACATACCACACACTAGTCTAAAAAAAAGTGCTCTCTCTCTCTCTCTCTCTCTCTCTCTCTCTCTCTCTCTCTCTCTCTCTCTCTCTCTCTCTCTCTCTCTCTCTCTCTCTCTCTTTGTATTGTGGACTAACAACCCTCTCTGTACTGTGGAATAACAACTGGATGGAAAACGGTAAGAAATGACACCGGGGTTAATTCATAATGCATGCCAGCTCTATTGGTCATTGTGGCACGCATAAAAACGTCGTGAAATTTAATAGAGAGATATCCCATTGCAAGCAATCATTGTCTAAAGATTGCCGCTAGTAATGATTGTGACAACATGCCTATATTTGTGAATATATGATAGTGCTTTTAAGCTTTAAAATAAAAATAAAAAATTACCTTGAATTCTTCTAGGTTAATTTTGAAGCCTGAGTGACATGTAGTTCAGTGGTCGTGGAAAAACATTTACCTTTACAAAAAACAATGAAATATGTGTTTTCTCAAATTAGCCAATAATAAATTGTTGGAGTGATTTATGGTCCTTAAACTCTCTTTTCCATCAATGTTTATACATGGAAAAAACTTTACATGAAAAGAATATAGCTATAGTGTCAAATCAACTTACTACTTGCCTCAAATCTCAAATCTCATAAATGTAGATTAAACTTTGAACACTTAGCCTTAAATCCACTAAAACTTCCTAACAAAATTACATGTTTGGTTGGGTTGGTTTGTCCACCATCCGTTGCCTTGTTGGTTGCTTGTATTGGCATGTTTAGACAATATCCTGTGTGTAGGACCTTATTATGAGTCTAGAATCGACCTTTGCACCTGACGACCAAAATTAAAAATTACATCTGACATTGCATCCAATGATTTTGATCCGAGTTGTATCTGACAACTTAGAACCAAAGTTGCATCCGACGACTTGGAACCGAAGTTGCATCCGACAATGACCTGCGTCTGATGACCTACAACCGATGGTGCATCCGACGACTACATTCGACGGGCTAATACATCATTGCATCCAACGATCAGTTCTGATAGTTGCATTTGACAACTTTAGGTCTGACGACTTGCGTCCGACGGTATATCTCACGTTCAGATCCGACGAGATACACCCGAGATACATGTGATCTATACACCCAATTTACATCCGACGTGCATCCGACAATTCCATCAAAGTTCTTGTTTTGTAAGTCTGACTCTGATTTACTCTGAATTCATGCCATTACATCTGACAAATTTTCCTATACAAACTTTACCATTGCATATCCAATTTCTGTATTGAATCTATCAATCACATCTCAGTTCTGAATTACATCCGCTATACTAGTTCCGATGACCTCGAATAGAGTTAAATCCGACGTGCAGCCGATAGTTGCATCCGAGATTGTAACCGATAGCAGATCCGACAGCTTCCATCCTGTCATTGAGTTTACATCCGACACTATCACTAAGTTTACATATGACATTGTCACTATAGTTACATCCGATGAGCTTCTGCTTGGATGCATCGACAGATCCATTTCTATAATTACCTATTCAAAACTTGATCCTATTTTAAGGTACTGTCAACCAATTATTCAAAAAATATCAAAACAAAAAGAGTTGAATCAGACCAATTCTAATGGCAAATATATCAGAAGAACTTTTGAATGAGATTGCGCCGGAGTGATATTCCAAATGATGAGAACAAACCTTATCGTCTTAGATCCAGTTGAATCAAGACCCTAGGCCATCCAGATATTATACCCCTGATGATCAACATATTCAACATGCTCATCATATAGCAAGATCTGATAAATGAAAGATTTTTACAAATCTTTGAGAATGCATGTGAAGTATATGGCGAATATACGGATGATGCAAAAGTCCAATTATTTTCAATGACCATGGTGGATAAAGAACGAGAGTGGTTTTCTATCTCGATCGTTAAGATAGACAAGATTGGTTAGAGTTGAAAGAGTCCTTTATTAAATGATTCCAACCTTTCACTCACAAAGAGCCCATTCGTCCGACTTAGTAACATAAAAATAAAAAAAGATGAATGAGTATGTGACTATCAAGCGCCTCAAGAGTCTCATAAGTCAATTTCAAGAATAGCCAACCAATAAATTGTTGATCATATGGTTTTTAGTTGGCCTTCCAAGATGTATACAAAAAGAGCCTAAACCTAGCGAAGAGTATCATACTCTTAAATCCACTATGTCAGATGCCATTCAAAAAGAAGAAGCGTCCAATGATGAGGACCATAAAGAGAAAAGAGCTCACCTTATTTTCAATAAAAATTGTCCAAGTGAGACAAGAGATTCAGACCAAGTCTAGAAATCTCAATTTGAGTTGATGAATCAACAACATCAACAACAAATGGAGAAACTCAACAAAGAGTTTCAACAAGTCTTAAATTCGATTCAAAGTCAGTTTCCAGGGCAATTTCCATCTAGTAACGTTATCCATAGGCGTGAAAACACTTGGTGTCCACAATGTGGTGGTGCACATACTGGTAATGAGTGTCCATCACATAGACCGTGTGGAAAGTAGCTTTGTATACTTTGTGATATGACAACTCATACCATGTCAAGCTGTCGGTACAATCCACGCAACATGCAGTATCCTAGACCACAACAATATGCACCATGAGGAAAACCACAAGCTCAATATAACCCACGTTATATGAGTTCAATTCAAGTTTAAGAGTTTCCAAGACAACACCCACCTGCATAACAACCAAGATTGGCACTCCCAGGTCCAAGAAGATCTGCCCAACCAAATAGGCCAAACCAACAAAACCGACCTCATGCACAAGCCAATTTGGTAGATAATTCTTCTTATGACACCCCAACCTAGAGGAATGGTTATTAGTTCTTCTTTGCATTTAACATTTTTTAGATATTTCACTTTAAGACCTATGTTAAGCATAGTTGTAATGATTAAAATTTCCAATTCTGATAAATAACTACTTCTGAAAAAAGACAAATTTAAGAATAGGCCTCGGAACACTTCAGGTAATAGGAGGTTTATACTGAGGCTGAGACCTATCTGCAAATTTCAAAATTTTTGTCTTTTGTCGTGACTTTTTGGAAGAATAGATGGGAGTGGGTGATAGTAACAAGGATCGTATCAGTAGCTTTTGTCTCCTTGGGTATGTGGTTGATCCTTCCTCACTCACTCAGAGACTCTTTCTGTAAGAGTTGGAATGAAGGGACCAACACCAGTCGATGAGGCACTTAGCCAACCAGACTCTGATATCTGGAGAGAAGCAATGGATAGAAAGTATTCCTCTCTGATCAAGAACCAGACATGGTCATTAGTCGAAGCTCCTGTTGGCTGCAATCTCATCGATTGAAAATGGATCTTCAAGATCAAATACAATGCCAATGGAGCGATTGATCGAAGGAAGGCAACTAGTAGCATGAGGATTTGCTCAGATCCCCAACATTGACTACAACGATACTATCAGCCCAGTAGTCAAGCAGTCATCAATTTGAGCCCTCCTATCATATGCTATAGCAGCCGACCTGGAAGTACATCAACTCAATGTACAGATAGCTTATCTTAATGGAGTCATTGAAGAAGACATCTACATGCTATAGCTTGAACAATACGTTCATGAATGTATGAAGCATCATGTCTGCAAACTCCACAAGGCAGTTTATGGCTTGAAGCACTCGGCCAATTCATGGCCAATCCTGGCATTACCCATTGGAAGGCTCTTATAAGAGTCTGAGATACATTCGATCTACAATGGACAAGTGCATCTGCTATGGAGAAGTCAACAACGACAATCTTCATCGGCTCAATGTATTTTATGATGCAAGCTGGGGAGGAGATGTAGATGATCGTAAATCCACATCCGGATTTGCATTCTTCTTCAACGATTTTCATGTATCATGGAACAGATAAGCAAACCTCTATTGCTCTTTCATCTATAGAAGCAGAGTACGTTGCTGCTTTTCAATCTATTAAAGAAGCATTTTGGTTGGCCCGATAACTCTAGAACTAAGCACACATGGTGCCGTCGAAATAGGAAAGCACTATATAAGTCGATCATTGCTATTTTAACTCATATATTTGTCCCATGATCCTGTTTTCCATTCAAAGACGAAACATATACCTCTGAAGTACCATCATATTCAAGACTTAATCTCGAAAGGAGAACTCAAGGTCCAGTTTATAAAGTCTGAAGACATGATTGCAAATTTGCTCACGAAGCCGCTCGACAAACCACTCTTCTCAAGCAAAAGAAAGGTAATTAGGTTGAATATACAAAGTTGCAAGGTTCAAGAGAAAGTGTCAGAAATTGTGAACTCCTGCAACTTTGTCGCGAAGGTGACGAAGCAAAGGGAAGTGAAGTGAAGCGAAGCGAAGGTCGAAGGAAAAGTATTCGAGATTCACCACTCACGACCACGAAATGAAACTACCAACATTATCGTTTGATCCAAATCTTCCCATGGTGTCCGACAAAGTGCAGGATCAATTGCCGATAGCCAGATTGTACTATCGTGTTGCGATGTTCGGTGGATTTTGGGAGAAGAAGTTCATTTCATGGACAACATCAAAATGGATTTCCAGCGCGAAAAAGTGCTTCTCTCCGCACAATATAGACTTCAATACAGCACCCCTGGAGTTCATGGAAGAGGTTCAATACCATTTAATAAAACCAAAGCCCAAAGTAATAAATCTCACGAGGTGTCGTGAGGCCGCCAACAGTTTTGGTGGGGGATATTGTTGGAGGGTTTGCGGATATCGAGGCAAACGTAATCCTAGTTAATTAGTGAGAGGGATTTGGCACCCTATGTGTGTAAGTCCAATCCGATGATCACATAGTTATTTGATTATTTAGAAGTTAATAAAAATATTTTACGTCACTTTTGCGGGACTTTTAATGTCAGAGGGCCTAAATGTCAAGTTAATGAATAAAAGGGGTTCCCATCAATTTTCAAAATGGTTTCCTCCAAAATTCAAATAGTTAGGGAGATAGGAATTGGCCAATAGGATTTGAGGCCAAAGCCTTAAAATTTAGTATAAATAGTGGTAATTTAGAATCCAAGCATCGATTGCCAACTGAGTTCCTAGCGTGCAGCTTACTAGGCATAAGCAGCAACTGCCACTCTCTCTCATACTCCCCTAGCTGGAAAAGGACCCTGCCTTATTTGGCCAGCTTTCTAACCTTGGATTTGTTTGCTTCTAGTTATACTGAAGTAACACTTGGGTAAGGATTATACTGACCTATTATAAACTGTTTTGTTGGTTGCCTCTTTGGTTTTTGGGCTCTCTGTTATAGTTGGTTTGATTCAATATCGAAGGCTGACTGTGTATATGTGGCCCTGGGATATCAGTTGAGAATATCTCACCTGATTTATTGATTTTGTCTAATGGGTTGCTTGATTGATGCTGATCATAGTGAGCGTGCTCAGTGGCGCTGCCTGTATTTAGGAAGATGTTGAGGCACATTCCAGCCAGCGATTTATATGTGTCCAAGCCCACCTGGTGGCTTGAGAGCCGTTTTCACTTTAGGTACTCATATTCCATGCTATTCAAACTCAACGTAGCAAGGATCTATAGCTTCATTCTGTCTAGTATATTGCAGAGCTCTCAGTCTACTCGCAGTCTACTCGCAGATACTTTTCGACTATATATCCACAGATCAACCTTCATTGTCAATCCCATATAATAAGTAGTTGCATTCGCCTCAGTATGTCTTCACGATCAGTACTGAGATAATTTTAATGTTTTGGGTAATCTCTCTTGACGGCTCACATGGGGTATTTGTTATTCCTGTGCAACTTCGCAAGAAACATGGAATTCGCAGTGCTTCGACTTTTGAATGATGATTTGGTGAAGGTGAGCTGTATATTCCGGACTCTGGAAGAACGACGTATTTACTGAATCTAATCTAACCAGGGCTTGTTTTTCTGAATGTGTTCTACTCTAATCTAACCAGGGCTTGTTTTTCTAAAATGTGTTACGTACGTTGTAAATGGCCAACTCACGCACAAAGACAGGTTGGACAGCCTCCCTTTCACCTGACTACCCCACTATATTCTTCCAAAACTGAAATCCAAATAGCTACAGGATTTCAGCTTGAATTTAGCTATATACTACCCTGTATTCTGTTTTGATTCACATGATGTGTACTTCACTAATTCGTTCACTCTGACGTGCAACTGGCAGCATGGGAACGGCAGAGACGTTAGGGCGCGGTTGTGTGCAATACATGAGTGCAGAGAGAGGGGTCACTCATTCTGAAATGAACAAAGCCAGCAACGAAATGTATGAATATCATAAAATTTTTACTGCAAAAGTAACTATATACCCTTTAGAGCAATAGCTCATACCGAAATGCATTTTCTTCTTATCATGATGCGGATGGTGGTTATGCAGGCTTCGCTTTCTACAAATCTGGATCAAACCTAATCGGAGCGGCCTCACCCCAAACTACGGATCCAGAATATTCAGGTTAGTCTCATCATGACTTCATTTTCGCGTTTGACATGTCTTGATTTCTGTGAAGAAAGCCAAGCTCCTCCTGTACCAACGAAGATGATCGAGTGACATTTCCAATTACTAAGCAGCTTGTCGCAATTCTCTAACTTGGTAAAATCTGCTTGATTTGCAGCAAGGAAGATCGGCATAACAAACTTCAACATGTCGCTACGAGCTACGATGGATACGTTGGGCCTGGGCTGCACAAGGATACTGGAGAAGGAATCATCCCAATGCACCAAGACGTTAATATATATGTATCAGAAGCTGAAGCTGGTGCAGTACAAGAGTTTGTCCTCCAAAGCAAACGCCAAGCATATTTGGTGTGCATTGAAGGTGCTTTATCCGCCAACGAAAGCTGTAATCTAACAGCTAGAGATGCTTTGGAATTAAGATTTCTGACCTCAACGCGTTTCCTACGCAAAATTTAGGAACACATAATCTCAAATTCTATTGTAGGCGCTCAAGGAGAGATCTAGAGTGATTCGTCTATTCCATGAATCCATCATTTTGAAGGAAGGTAATACTCATATGAAATTTATATTTTGCAGATCAAATCGGAGACAATGTTATCTTTCAGCCTCAAACTCGAAGCAGACAATGAGAAAGGGGCTCACTTTCTACTTGTTAAAATGGCTGCCGAACAGTAACCAATGATCATCAACACAAAAGACAAAAATGACTTCATCTGTTAGGTTGAGTCCATCTGACAAAGTTTCTTGCCACAACAGTAGTGACCAAGAACTTGGCACATGCACGAGCATCTAATAAGCAATCTTCATCATTCTAGAGAAATATTGTTCTGCCAACTCCCACAGGTGACTGATAGAATCTTTATTCTGTAATTCACTACTTTGGCAACATGATAATGTACTGGATTTGCATCCGAAAAGAATGGCTGTACATAAGTGATTTGTTTGAATCTGTAACGAGAATAAAGTTCCCAGCCGATTTCCATAATCAAGACATGGCTTGATTTGGTTTTTAAAGATTCTGAATCCCTAATCTCACATTATACTTTACTTCATTACTCTTATCTTGTGTACACTAGTTTACAATTTTACACCCTTTTCTGAAGGCTTTTGAAATCTAGTTAAAGTTATTCTCCTTTCCTTCTTTTGATATTAACATTATGGATAGAGCACCTTATGTTGGCTTCTAAATCTTCCCAACTCAAAAGTCATGCCCACTACCAAATTGTGTTGTTGCTAATAGATTTTATAAACTAATCCACCTTAAATGAGCTGATTTCTACCTATCATATCTAAAACTTCTAGATTTTTCAAAGACACATCCTATTGACTACTTAGTACTACTTCCTAAGGCCTTGCTCAACCCCATCAAGACATTTCAGCATGAATTTATGTTACAAGTCTACAAAACTGTCACCAAATATGAAAATAGGATAGAACTTCATAATGTAATCTTCCATTATCATCATTAGCCTAATGAGCCCTTCTTATGGAGCTCAAGTGCATCAAGGATGGAGATCTACCTATCATCAAGTGTGACAACATCTCGGCCCAAGCTCTTGCACAGTCCTATTTTTCATGCAAGATGCAAACATATTGAAATTGCACACCCTTTGTTAGGGAAGAAGTCATTTGAGGAGAAATCAACTTCGAGCATATTGGATCATCGTCATGTATTGCCGATCTCCTCACCAAACCATTGCTCAAGCGTGCTTTTATCAAGTTTAGATCTAATCTTGCTAGAGGATTAGTGACATAGCACTGCGTCTTGATCTCATTTGTCAATTTGGGCTAATCATGTTGTGAGGTGCACCAAGATGGTTTAATCATTGAAAGAGGTGGCATGTAGGAGGTCCAATCACAGTAAGAGGTGGTGTTTTAGAGGTCCAATCATTTTGCTTCATTTGCATACTCTTGGATCTCGAGCTACTATGAGTGTAAGTGAGAGTGAGTCCATACTTAGCTTTTGAAGAGAGATCTTGATGTAGCAATTGCTCCCCAACACTTAGGTTTTGTTTTACCTTTTCTCTCTACCCGAGAACAAGCCAAATCTATAATTAGTTTTTTTCATCCAAAAGTGTCCTTTCATTATGTGTGATGAATAGCTTATGATAGATGCATGTGTAGAGTGCTCTTGATAAATGCATGTGTAGAGTGCTCTTGCCTTACATTTTTGAGCTAGTATGCTTGTATCTCTTGCAAGGTAGATCTATGTGCAATTACACACATCTTAGGAGATCATTCACATTGTTTGAGATGTCCTCAGACGTGTGAAAAGTGCACAACCCTAAGATAGCCTGATGGACTGTGCGATAAATTGGGAGTTGATCAAGGCCAAGCTTGTATACCTTATGTGGGTCAAAACAAAAATAACCATCTATGAAGTAGACACTTTTCAAATAAGCAAAATAACATGACAATTCTTCTTTACTTTATCTACCACTTTATCAAAGCTCCTTGTTTTCTTTTAGCAAAATTGTGGAGGTTTTCTAGAAGTTCATTAAGATAGACCACCCCTTTTCCGTTGGAATTTTGGAAAATTGATTGTCATCTACCATCTACTATTCAAATTGTGAAATTATTGTCCAAAGATGAAGGACGTGCTTACAACTCAAGAGCTAGAATGTTTAAGCTTTGAATAATCGACATCGCTTACATGATGTAAGTTGGGGTTGTTGCGTATGTACATATGATTTGTCACTCAATTGTGTAATCCATTTTTTGTGGCATGCATTCACTATATGATTGGAATGTGCATACACTTATGTTTTGTAGAATAATGGTTGAATAGTGTAAAGCTTCGGTAGGTGTAAACGACATACATATGTTAAATGTTACTCTTTAAATTGCATGTGTTGCTTATGCCTTAAAACTAATCATTATGGCTTATGCCTTGATACGGTTTTGTGCTTAGGGCAGAACGTATCGCTAGTAAGTACACTATGGTTGGAAAGATTGGACGCACTAAATTTATGTTAATAAAGTAGTGAATCTTGTTTCGGACATGGATAACAATTGATGCTCAACTATGACACATGTCTTCTCCACTGTACTAGCTCATGTGATTTTGCGTTTCTAAAAATGGTGGCAAGTAACAACTGAGTATCCTAAAACTTGCTTCGCGTTATGGTACCTTGTATTGTAAAATTTTATACATCTTTGTTCTAACCTGTTATGCTATAAAATAAAAGAGTTCAAAGGGTTTGGTCTTGATTTGAAGAGGGACTACGTGAACTATTTTACTTTCTCTCTCTCAGACCCTCTTCCTTTATCTTTGCAGCTCCATTTCAAGAACTTTAGAGTTTTTGGTGTATTGGATGTAGGTCAGTTTTTTACAATCTAGCACTCTATAAGCCCTATTACCTTTTTTCGAAATGTAATACGGCATGGATGTGTGTGTGTGTGTGTGACATGTAACAAAAATAAATTTGCATAAACAAAACCCATGCCAGGCATAGAGAAGAATCAGTTAATAAAACAAGATTAGAGAAAAAGAGAAGAAGATAACTCGCAATGGTCTTTAGTACTTCATCAAAGAAGTTTCTCATACTTAGATGCTCACAAAGACAAATTTTCACTTCCAGTATATATAGGAAGACTTTCTTGTCTAGGGCTTTCATAGGCACATTTGTGAAGCCATCATCCTCATCTACCACTGCTATCTTACATGTCATTGTGCTTTTAAGGTTCATGGCCCTTTGCTAGCAATTTCTGCAGTCTAAAAGAAAAGCTCATAGAGCTTTTGTCCCTCGCAACCTTTCGTAAAATAGAACATATGGCCTGTCATACACTCTGAAGATTAGCATAGTTGATTGGTGGCCAAAACCCTGGTTTGAGACATTTGTAGGAATCTAAAAACAAAAAAACAAGAATATCAAAAAGGCTGAATGTTCGTATAAAATCACAAGAAGTGACACACATGACCTTTGCTTAGCATAGGTTGAGAGAGGAGAGTTAAAATTTTGATAGGATCTAGACGCACAGTCTACAGATCACATCAATCAACGATCAGCAGCTACAAGCGGCATGTGCATATTTGACCAGATGCACACAAAGACCAAGGACAAAGGTGTTGCGGGTACCCATGTCCCTCTTTCACATGATGGCAGATTCACGACTGCATGCCCAGAACCTTTATGACTGGACACAGTTTGCTTCGAACTGCCTTCACGAGTGTATTAAAAACAAGCAACCAATAACCATCCTAGGGTATCTCATGACTGATATCACACTCCAGCAAGTACAAAACGGGGCCCGACTTCAATACCTGCAGGTTGCAGACAAAGCATGGGAGATCCCAATAGGGGCTAAACAGTCTAAGCATCCACGCTCCCGGGTACGTCACGATCCGGGCTTCCACACAAAAGGGTAAACACCAATATTCTTTCGCTGGTACACAAGCAACAAAGCCCACAACCAGATCCACAAGCAACAACATCCTCAGAAGCTCAACAGGCCGATACCACCAAGGCCCAGTTGCCAGACACAAGGCAACAACGAATAAGTAGGAAGCTGCAAGCCAGGAGGAAATCACCTGATGGAAAACATCATCAGACGATTCAAACCCACGTCGTGCCACCCGATGCGTCACCACACCTCCTATGCTGATAACCATGCCAGCACCACCCGCATCACCATCAGCACTTTTTTCGGGGGGGGAGTGAGGAGTTACAGTCCCCAAGACATGGAAGAAGCCCAATAGCCACAAGATCAACAACCACAGGCCCAGCAAGTCCATACCTTGGACACTTTGCAATATTTTGATGTTGCGGACCTGATGGAGATAAGTGACGATGAACCAGAGAAAGCAGATCAGCCAAGAGGAAGTCTGACCCTCCCAATAACCACCACCACCACAACAACCACCATTGCTACTAACATTATTTCTCCACTCCCTCCACCTCCATTTCCATTTCCTACACAACGTCTATTTTTTGGATTAGCTTCACCATCTCACACCCTTGATTAGTACCCAACCATCACTAACCCTGAGAAGTTCTCCGAAGCAGCTAAGCTCTCAATGATCGGCCTATTTGAAGCAAGCTACCACATGCATTGGTTAGTAAGCCAACACCAAGTGCTCAAGAACAGGGTCCAATACCAAGATCGAGAAATTGTGCAACAACAGAAGATGACCAAAGAAAGAAAAAAAAGAGACTGAATAAATCAAATCCGTGATGGCCAGAAAAAGATCACTTTGGAAGAAGTCCAGCAGCAACTGAAGCACCAGATGGTCCAGATCAACCAAGTAGGAGACGGATCGTCGGGTGCAATGACAGTTGGTGCCCCTCTAATAAAGTCTAAGGACATACAACAGGCCTCAACCATCCGGATGGAGAAGTATATGCGACTGATCCAGGAACGGTTAGCCGAGAAAAGAAATTTTGAAAAAATTGTGGCCAAGCAAGAAAAGATCATCCTTGAGTCCCAGAAGCAGCTAGAAGATACAACGAAGGCCCTCCAGCAAGTCTTGGACAAGGTGAACTAGTTGTGGGACACGACATGCAAGGCCCAAGCAGGCGCTCTTTCAAAGAAACCACGGGACGATGATGGAGATGACGGAGCATCAAATAAGGATGGGCAAACCCGACCATCAAATGGTAGCTCGGGATCGGGTAGCAAGAGAGCCAAAGCTGTTTCCAAAACTTTTTCCCTTCTCCCTCCCACTTTTAACCCCTCATCTTATTCAGCTTTTAATTTTTCTTAAACATTCGTTCCAACTTACCCTGTTCCTTCATCTTCTCTCTCTCCACCACCTCTAGCAGAATAATGGGCCATCAAAAGGTCCAGTTGACACGTACAAAGCCTGACAGGATGAGTTCCTTCAACAACTCCGCTCCCCCAGTGCGACATACAATTTGTTAATCCCACCTCCGCCTAAACTTGTCATCCCTGCACCTCTCTCTCCAGATCACTCCATCCTTGACCTCCCAAAAATTAACACTGACATCGGGGGTGATGAGACTTCTTGGCGGATCCATTGGAGTCAAGAAGATTCTCACCCAAACAAGACATGGGTACATCTGAGCCATCAACGAGCGAGCAAGCAAAGGAAAAAGATACGGGCACTAAGGCCTTAGATGATTACCTGGCGAGGCCACCACAACAACGTAGGGCAACTTCTCCTACCAGGCCAAGGGGCAAGATGGCTGATACCAGAGAATCAGAGAAATTCGAAAGGAAATATCCTATATATCAAGATTCACGATCTGTAAAGCAGGAGCTGAAGCAACCATTTGATTGAGTTTCTCAAAGCATTGGTTCAATTCATCATTCCACTCAATAGGCAGACTAGGTTGCCCTCTCTTTTTCTTTTTATTAACTCTGCCTTTAGTCAAATTATTTAAGGGTACACGTGTACTTGCCATGTGAGGATCTGAGCCAATATTTGTTGTGCATTGACATATTTTCTACCAGTACTCCCATTCAACACTGCTTTCGCATATAGTATGATTTGACAGTAAGTGTCTTGCTTTCGCATCCCCCATTGAAACTTTTGCTAAAACATCTTGTGTTTTCCCACTCATCTCAAGGTCCTTGGTAAGACACACATAGCCCCCATGCAATCCCATATCGGATAAAATTTTCTCTAGATTTCTAATACTAACATCTGCTCTTGATTTGGGCTGTATGTTTGCGTAACAACAATGCAAATATAATAATTTTTACAGTAATCGTAATTTACTATGCATTGTGCAAAAATGGACTCTTTCGAGAGAAATGTTCAACACATGACTCCAAGCTTTGTCTAGATTGTGCCTATTCGGTGCAAGACGTTGGTTGCAATTCAAAATACTTTTGCCTTGCCCAGATTCAAACATACAATATGTGCAAAAATGCTTTGCATTTGAGCTGAGACCACAACCGTACATGCATTTCAAGGTCTTCAAATTAGCAGCTAGGTGCCATTCTACAGTAAAGCTTTCTCCTTCAACTCTGAGCAATTTGCCTTCATTTTGTGCATTTATTATCTTAGATATACTACATTTTTCAAATAGCTACTTCAATACTTCGTGAGACTCCTTAGGAACTTCAAATGCAGCTATCCACCATATGTTATTTTCGGATTGCACACTAAATTCGTCACAATAACTTTCGCCAAACTATGGTAATTCATGGTTCATCAAGGTGATTGTAACACGTTCAAGTTTATGTCCTTTTCCAATTTCCGCTTCATCCAACTTTATAACAAATATAACTTTATCTCCACAATCTGTAAAATGAAATTTTCATAACAAAAACATGTTAGTTGAAGAGAAGCATACAATTTGAGAACCAAAATCTACAAGAAATGTTCTTACCATTTGGTTTAATTTTGTGATGTTGGATCATCATCGCTTGGACCTTTTCCAGATCTAAGAATATATTGTTGCCTTGATGATAATGAAAGAAAGCCGGAGGTCCTTTCTTCTTATTGGTTATTGTAAAATAATACTCAGTATGTTGAAACTCTCCTAATTCAGAGAGCAGAATCGAATCGCATTCTTGTTTGGCATATTTAGCAAGTTTATAACTAGGTATTATTTGATAGCATTTTAACTCATTTTTGCCAGAGCGTTTCATATACTTCTTTAAAGCTCTATATCCCTTACAACTCACATCTCCTTGGCCGCATGCATACACCATCTCTTTAGCATTTGGATTTGGCTTGAACTTGTCGACTAGCTTTTTTGCAGTTTTCAAGTGAATTGAATCACTTGTTTCATCTTCCACAATTTTAATCAAATATTTACCCTTCAAAAAATGTTTCATATATTTTTCGGTAATAAAATCTTTTCCAACCATCTTTTGCAAGAACTCTTTTGTGTCCCTCATACGTCTTTTACTGGCACCACCACCTGGTGCCAAAGCTTCTAGTTTGTGTCTCTTAGTATTTTCGTTTTGTGCTTGCTAACTTATTGAGACTCTACACTTTTGTTGTAACTGTATATTGTCCTCTGAAATATACTGATTGAAGATTGCAATTCTTCAATTTTTGTGACATAAATGGCAAGCTCTATTTTTAATCCATTTATCTCCTGCTCCAATTTCATATTTATTCTATGCAATGACTTTAAATTGTCATTCATAGTGATATGAATGTTTGTCGTATTTGCCAATGTCTCAGCTTGAATTCTTCGAGAATCTATTGATTGACAATAGCCAAGGAGTCCTTACAACCATCCCCAACAAACCTTAACAAACTATGTACGTCAGAAAATTTAGCAACAACATCTACCAGTGGATTGTGGGGGTATAAATCACCTCTTACCCATATGTCAATATGTTTTTTGCCTTCTAATCTCCAACAATTTAAGTATGCAGCTTTCGTTGTCGCATAATCCTTCTCTAATTTCATGTGTAAGTGATACTTGGTTGTCATCTTGAAGATGTCGAATTTCCCAAACGAATCTGTGTAGAACTTTACAATATACCTTAATCAAATGATGTCAATGTTCAATGTGAACTAACCATGATATAAGCTTAATTGAGCATATACTAGTTTGCCATGCCTAGGGTCCTATTGTAATTAGGATAATGAAAGGTCATTCTACTAACCCTACTCTAGTTGTACTTTGTAACTTACCTATTAGTTTCCTATTATAGTCTATGCAAATAACCTACAATAGTCTATGAAAATGGGACCTACATTTAGGCCTTAACTCTTGCTCACCTTGTGTGGTAACCCAAGGTAAAGGTGCCACGTAGGATTGATTAGCACTAAATTAATTATGATTAGCAAACTTGTTTAGGCAAGGAAGAGGCCCTTTCTTAGTCCAAAAAGGGCCCTAATGGATAAACCATAATCATTAGAAAAATCAAGGTACTTCGTAACGTTCATAGATGATTTTAGTTGAAAGATTCCTTTACTACATCAAGACAGGAGACCAAGCGATAGAAAAATTCAAGGAATTTGTGAACAAAGCTGAAACACATACTGGCAAGAAGGTGAGGCATGTAAGTTTGGACAACAGACGTGAGTACATAGGGGATAAGTTCAAGGTATTTTGTAGGAAAAAATGAATCTACTAGGAATTTACAATGAGCTATACACCCCATGGACTAGCAAAGTGTAGAAATAGGAGCCTCATGGACATGGCTAGATGCATGTTTCATGACAGAAGTTTGCTCAAATTCCTGTGGGCTGAAGCGGTGAGTGCAGCAACTTACATCCTAAATCAAATTCCAAACAAACTGATGAGGGGTTCGACACCTAACACTATATGGAGTGGACAAAAACCATCAGTTGAACATATGCGAATATTTTTCTGTTAAGAAATTTTGACATTATCTAATGGCGACATATTTCACATTTTATACCGATCATCAGCCATTACTTTATTTGGTAAACAAGACGTGTAACACGAGATGTATTGCAAGATGGCTACTACTATTGACCAAATTTTATTTTTGAGTTGTGGTTCGAAAAGGTAAACAACATTATCTTGTAGACCACATCTCAAAATTCGAGACAGCACTAGTTAACACGAAAGTGGATGATGAACTACCAAATGCTACGTTGTTTTACGTTGATGTAGTACCTGAGTGGGCAACAGATTTTTTTAAATATCTGATGTTAGGCCAACCTAATGACTTGACAAAAGTACAAAAGAAATAATTGATTCTTAATGCAGACTTGACTATGTTGGTCCTATTCATCCTGCGACAAGAGGATCTAAAGCCAGATATATCATTGTAGCAACAGATTATATGACCAAGTGGGTTGAGGCAAAAGCAGTTAGAGTTGCCAATGCAAAGTCTATGGCTAAGTTCCTGTATGAGCACATCATTGTCAGATTTGGAAGTCCTATTGAGATCGTAAGTGATCGCGGAACAAACTTTGTTAATAAAACAATAAAGTGTTTGTTGGAAGACTTTTTGGTTATACACCGGTTAAGTACTCCCCGTATTGTCCAAGGGATAATGGACAAGCTGAATCCTCCAATAAGATTCTCTACAACATTATGAATAAGATTCTCTACAACATTATGACAAAAATGATTGAAGCAAGTCTGTTATGTCTATGTCCTATATAAGTCAAAATAATTCTTGACGTGATAGCCGGTCACTCTAGTTGTATGTGATTGTTAGTTATGCTATGTGATTTTAAGCGTGGTCGTTACAAGTAATTAATAATCATATGAGGGCCCAGACTTATAATTGGAAGTAGGAGCACTTGCACGGTGACTGACTGCTTTAATGCAAGAATAGGAGGTCAGTAGCTTAATATAGATTGCATGGGGATCCTAAGGAGAATATTCTCTCCTCTTGGAGAGAATACATACCATGGAAACTCGCCCATCTCCCTATTGGAATTTCAAATTCTTGAGCCAGGTTTTTTCTCCTCTCTTGTATTCATTCACTATGTCTTGGGGGTGAAGGGTTACGGTATTGACTAGCCTCTTCATGTTGGTTGGGTGGTTTATGCTCCACAGGTGTCCTTTTGGTTTGCATGTAATAGGATTCTTGAAGATCTTCACTTGGCGATCGTTATAGTGGTATCAGAACTTGAATCACATTAACCAGGAGGTGGGGCTTGAGGATCTTGGATTTTTGCATTTTTTTTTGGTGTATCTCTTTTATTATTCTTCCAGGTGGTGGAATTCATTTCCAAGTAGGTATCTTCTCAAATCCTTGGTGTACTTTCAGCCTAAAGATCATAATTGTGGATTTGCTCCATGAATTTTGATGGAAATCATAGGATTTTTTATGGTTTTAGTGAATATTTCACCTAAAATTCATGGTTTTTGCTTGGAATTGATCATAGGTATTGATGTAGTATGTTTTCAAATTGTACTTACTGTTTTACAATCATTAATGATGGGATTTAATGATTGCATGTGGTTTGAATAGTCAAAAGGATGATTAGATAGTGATTTTGGACCAAAAATTGGGATTTCTGGACTAGAAATGGGCTATAGAATCCATATTTGACTAAAATCAAAACTTTTAGTGCTTGCATGTAATGGATTTATAGGGATTGGAATCATATTGCACTTATTTGTGGATTTATCCCACAAATTTTGGTCAAATTTGGTTAAAAAACATGGTTTTTTGATGAATTTTGGACTAATTTTGTGGTAGATCTCAAAATTCTTAGCCAATAGTTGATAAGGATGTTTTTAAAGGTATAATTAAGCTGTCCTAGGGCTGTCATGAAGTTTGGTTAGGATTGGACACCTTTAGGGGGCTCAAAACATCAAAAAATAGTGTATTTTTGGTGATTTTTGGGCATGAAAACCTTTCAAATGGGGGTCTGAACCTATTGGTTCTCATTACAAGCTTAGATATATGATGAATTTACTCTGATTTGAGGCATCATGCATCCAATTTGGATAGGTGTGCATTAGACACCATCATGTTAAAGTTTCGCTTGATGAAGGAGGCCAAAAATGCATTTTTTTGCATGATCTGAGCTAATGATTGCTGCATGGACCTGTTAGAAGCTTCTATGCATCTCCAATGAACCTTAGTAGAGTGCTTGTAACCTCTAATTGAATGCTTATTGGGCTAGAGTTGTAGTTTTGATGATATCACCTTCCTAAAGTGCGCCCTACTACTTGATTTTTGGCCATTTACTGCTCGCACATGTGAAGCCTAGCTGTTATATCCATGACCAGTACATAGGATACAGTAAACTCCCAGTCTTGGATACACGGTACTCCAGTGAAACAAGCTGTTAGTTATGCCACGTCATACTAGACGTGACCCAAAAATAACTAATATCCTTGTGAGATTCAGAATACACTAAATGGAGTTTAGACAAGGTATGAGACAGTGTATGCATGTGTAGAGTTATCAATAGCAATTCTATGAATAGTTGATCCATGTTGAGGACTCTATTCTAGGTGAATCTATGTATAGGGAAGTTAGGGCATGGATGGCTAAGTGATGCTTTTGGCTCTATATATTGAGTCCAAACTTGCCCTACTCATTAGGGGAACTTCGGACTCAATATGGGCCCTTTAAGAATGTAGAGAGAGAGCATCATTAGACTGCCCAACTTCAATTTCGGACAGCCACTTCTGAGATAAACCAATTACACTAAAATTCAAAATGAAGTGGGTGGGAAACCCGAGGCCGTCCTTGCACATATGTCATCGTGTCGCGTCGTGCCTCGCCACATGCAAAAGGCAGGTGGAGTGAGCACATGTGGAGGAGGAAAATAGATTGCCTCTAGTAGAATAAGTGTAGCATCTCTTTACACCATTACGTAGATCATGAAAAATTGCACACTTTTTTTTTTTGGATACTTCAATCCGACACATGGTTAAAAAGTTATGGCAGTTTGAAGATTCATACCCTACTTGATATCGGAGCCGAGCTAACAATGACCTGTTCACACTGAACATAATGCTCTGGTCTCAAGGCTGAGATATTGTAGCATCTGTTTACACCATTACGTAGGTAATGAAAAACTTCACACTTTTGCTTTTTGGATCACTTCAATCCGACGCACGATCAAAAAGTTATGGTAGTCTGAAGATTCATATCCTACCTGATATCGGAGCCGAGCGACCATGACCTGTTCTCATTGAACATAATACTTTGGTCGCACGGCTGAGATATCGGAGCCAAACGACCCATGGCGTTTTCTCACTGAAGATAATGCTCTGGTCGCATGGCTGCGATATCGGAGCTGCACGACCAGAGCATTATGTTCAGTGAGAAGAGGCCATGGGTCGCTCGGCCCCGATATCAACGCAATGGTGTAAACAAATTGTACAATATCTCAGCCACGTGAGCAGAGCATTATGCTCAGTGTGAAAGGTCATTGGTCGCTCGGCTCTGATATCAGGTAGGGTATGAATCTTCAAACTGCCATAACGTTTTAACCGTACGTCGGATTGAAGTGATCCAAAAAGAAAAAAATTGCAATTTTTCATGATCTACGTAATGGTGTAAAGAGATGATTCAATTCTTTTACTAAAAGCAATCTATTTTCCTCCTCCACATGTGCTCACTCCACCTGCCTTCCGATGGTGAGGCACGATGCGACACAACGACATATGCATGAGGACATGGCCTCAGGTTTTCCACCCACTTCATTTTGAATTTCAGTGTGATTGGTTTATCTCAGAAGTGGCTGTCCGAAATTGAAGTTGGGCCGCCACCGTTACGGTCTAGCACACATGGAAACACACCATTGGGCCATGTGGACATACAACCTTTGAAAAGTCAAAAAAAACATCTTTACAAAAGGCCCTTTTGGATTCAAGAGTTCACCTAATGCCTCATCATGGTTTTGGATTCATTGCTAGGCTCTCACTCTACATTCATGCTTCTTGTTTCTTGGCTTGGGGGTGAGGCTTCTAGAGTTTGATTGGATGCTTCTATTTGGTTGGGTGGTTTCTCCATAGTGTGTTATCCTTTGTGTTTGGGATTTGTAAGCACAAACTAAGGAGCTTCCCTTACAGTGATATCAGAGCAAGGCTTACAAGTTTGGAGAGGTGGTGCTTTTCATTGGAGCTTGGTGGTATTCAACTAATATTCTCATCCAAGGAGAGGAGCAAGGTTGCAAGTTGGTGGATCTTCCCAATTTCAATTTGCATGGTCCATATCTCTCTCAAATTTCATTGTAGTTTATGGAGAATTGTGCTAGAAAATCAATTTTGGTGTCTTTTTGGAGTTTTAGCATGTGTAGCTCAAAACTAGTTATGGATCTGAAATTTTCAGCAAGTTAATTCACTTTGAAGTAGTTGAAATTCAGGCTGCATATTGGATCTTCTCATGTATTTGGATTCTAGGCTCTTTTGTGGCCAAATTTGGCTTGTTTTTTCATTATGTGCTATTCCAGTTGTGGATGTTCCTGAAATGAATCTAAATAGTTGTGAATTCTCAACAATTATTAACTCAGTAAATTTAGATCATGAACAAGCAATGAAAGAACAGATCATAAATGAATTTAGGGATGTTTTTCCATCTGAATTACCTCATGGCTTACCACCATCTAGGTCAGTAGACCACAGGATTGAGTTAATTCCAGGAAGTCAGCCTGTCTCTAGACAACCTTATAGGTTCTCTTAGAAAGAGGAGACAAATATTTAAAATCAAATAGAAAACTATCTAAGGATGGGACATATACAACCTAGTAAATCACCATGGGGTGCTCTTGTTCTTCTTAAAGCGAAGAAAGATGGAGGTTTCCGGATGTGTGTGGATTACAAGGGTCTTAATAAAGTGACTATCAAAACTAATTATCCATTACACATGATGGATGACTTTGTAGATCGCTTGGGTGGAGCATGGTATTTACCCAAGATAGATCTCAGGACAGGGTACCATCAAATAAGAATTAAATCGAAAGATGTCCAAAAGACAGGATTTCGTTCTAGATTTGGTCATTATGAATTCTTAGTGTTGCCATTTGGATTAACGAATGCTCCAGCAACGTTAACGATTTTTTTCGTCCATATTTGGGGAAGTTTGTGGTTGTATTCTTAGACGACATTCTCGTTTACAGTAAATCCTTGGTGGAACACGTAGAACACTTAAAAATCATCTTGATGAAACTCCGTCGGGAGTTACTCTACGCTAAAGAGTCCAAGTGTGAATTCTTTAAGCAAGAGTTGCTTTATCTCGGTCATAAGATCACAGTAAATGGGATCAAGATTGACGAGGATAAAATTAAGATTGTGATTGAGTGGCCAATTCTAAGAACTGTGAGGCATGTAAAATCTTTTTTAGGTTTTACACTTTTCTTCAAGAGATTTATTGAGGATTATGCTAAGTTAGCAACACCGCTTAATAATCTAACAAAAGGGTTTGTTAATAAAAGAAAAAGAGGAATCAACCTAGTCCGCCGCCTGTTGTTTGGAATGAGAAATTGAATTAATGTTTTGAAAAACTTAAAACAACAATTGTTTCAGCTCCCATGTTACAAATTGCAAATCCAGATTTGCCTTACGTCGTGAGAATGGACGCAAGTGATGTTGCAGTTGGAGCGGTTCTATTACAAATGGATAGGCCACTAGCGTTTGAGAGCCAAAAATTCACTAGTCCTCAGTCGCGTTATAGTACGCAAGAAAAGGAATTGTTTGCTGTCACATCCATGCACTTAAAACTTGGAGACACTACTTGTATGTTAGTAAGTTTGTTGTGTATACGGATCACCAGCCTCTTAAGTATTTTTGTAATCAACAAGATCTTCGAGGGAGAAAAGCTCGATGGGCTGAATTGATGCAAGAATTCGATCATGAAATCTGTTACATAAGAGACAGCTCTAATCAAGTTGCAGATGCTCTTAGTCGGATCGGTGAACTAAATGAGTTGTCATTCACCCAGATTTTTATGGATCTATATCTTTTGTTGAGAGGAAAATATGAATCAGATTCTCATTTCAGTCACATTTGGAACATTCTTTAGGCCAGAAGAAATGTGGACATTGTTGAGTCAAAAACATAGGGGACTCAACTAACTAAGAAAGATAAGAAGATTGTGGAATAGTTCACCATTCGAGATGGATTACTATTTTGGAATAGAAAAGTTTGTGTACCTGGGGATGATGCGCTCAAACGTAAGATTTTGTTTGAATGTCATGACATGCGCTGTGCAGGACATCCCGGTATACGCAGGACACTGGACTTGGTTAAAAGAAAATTTTATTGGCCAAAGCTGAAGCCATATGTCGAGTCATATGTTTTTAAATGAAAACCTTGTCAACTAGCAAAGGCTGAACGCCATAAGGCTGGTGGTTTGTTGCATCCGTTAGATATGCTAGATAAGAAATGGGAAAGCATATCTATGGATTTTGTAGTTGGACTTCCAAAGACCCAACAACAAAATGATTCTATTTGAGTTGTAGTGGATCGGTTAACTAAGTTAGCTGCATTAATGCCAGTCAAGTCAACATAAAGACTTCTAATTTAGCCCAAATCTTTGTTGAAAGATTATTTTGGCTGTATGGTCTGCCAAGTGACATTGTTAGTGATAGAGATTCTAAGTTTATAGTTCACTTTTGGTCAGCAGTATCTATAAACTAGAAACTTCTTTGAGTTTAAGTCCTTCTGATCATCCTGAATCAGATGGCCAAACAGAAAGGACTAATCAAACTATGGAAGATATTTTGAGGACATATGTTTCTCAAAGACAATCTCATTGGGAAGATTATCTCCCACTGGTTGAGTTTGCATATAATAGTAGAAAGCAATCTGCTACAGGTTACAGTCCTTTTATGCTTATGTACGGTTTTCAACCTAGATCTTTAGTAAATGTTGAGACTAAGTCTATTAAGATCCAGAAGGTTGCTGATTTTTTGCATGATATGCAAGAAATGTTGCAAGTGGCTAAGGATAGTATCTGAAGTGCTCAAGATAGAGCTAAACACTATCCGGTATTTCATGTAAGTCGTTTGAAACTAAGTTTACATGATGGTGATACAGTTGGATCGGATGAGGATTTAGCCCATTTGGAAGATTTGTCGCTTAGTGTACCTTTGGAAGCTGAGAAAGTGCTCAGAACCAGAGATAAACAATTGAGAAATCATTCTATCTCTGAATACTTAATTCGGTGGAATTCGTACTGAGGATGATGATTTGTGGGAGAGAGTTAATAGCATAAAGAAAAAATTTTCTAATTTTAGTTTCTAGAGATAGAAACAATTTAAGGAGGGAAGAATGTTATGTCCATGACCAGTACATAGGATATAGTATACTCCTAGTCTTGGATACACGGTACTCTAGTGAAACAGTTGTTAGTTATGCCACATCATACTGGACGTGACCCAAAAGTAACTAATATCCTTGTGAGGCCCAGAACACAATAAATGGAGTTTAGACAAGGTATGAGACAGTGTATGCATGTGTAGAGTTATCAATAGCAATTCTATGAATAGTTGGTCCATGCTTAGGACTCTATTCTAGGTGAATGTATGTATAGGGAACTTAGGGCTATGCATGGCTAAGTGCCCAAGCTGGTTTTGGCTCTATATATTGGGTCCAAACTCGCCCTACTCCTCATCATGGTTTCTGATTCATTTCCAGGATCTCACTCTACATTCATGCTTCTTGTTCCTTGGCTTGGAAGTGAGGGTTCTAGAGATTGATTGGATGCTTCTACTTGGTTGGGTGGTTTCTCCATAGTGTTTTATTCTTTGTGTTTGGGATTTGTAAGTAGGATCTAAGGAGCTTCCCTTATACTAGGTGGCAGGGTGACATGGCAAGTGCCTTGTAAACCCACTCTCCCTCTGTACTGTGCTTTACAATGACCAATTTGGTGTCTTGTAGAAAAAGTTATGGTCGTCTGAAATTGGCAAATGTTGAACTAAAATTTGCAAAATTTTGGAAATGTTCTTATGCATGCATGCTTGTAATTTAGTGTAGTGCTTGTCTGTTGATGGAAATGTATGGAAAGACCTGTATGCATGCTTGGATGCATGTTTCATGTGTAATCAGTAGATTGATCAGTAGATTTCTAGACCAAAAAGCAGATTTCCTAGTAACTAAGCTATTTACAAAAAAAAAAAATCATTTTTTCGAAAAAGTCAATGCATGTCAAGTTAGATGCATGCAAAATGTTTTGAAATGTGACAGTATCTATGAATCTGTTAAATCGATTTTCACAGTTGGTCCATTTCGAACGGATTTTGAAAATTTTGGGTTTTCGTAAATTTCTTGACTTGGTCCTAAAAGAAATTGTTGTTTTGCTTAAATGAGTGAAAGATCTTGCTGAATAATATGGCCAGTTATGAGGTTCTAAACTTTTCACTTATTAGTTGATGATTGGATGTTGACTAATTAAGCTAATTTTGCATGTCATGAAATCAATATGGCAGATGATAATGCAAATGCAGCTCTTGATGGTCAGGTGCCAATGCCTACCTATCTGAAAATTTGCCAGCAATTAAGTCATGCGCTTAATAAAATGAACAATGGGAACACTTTAAGGGATCAACAAATGAAAGTACTGTTTAATCAAGTGAAAACTTGGTTTGCATCGAATTTGGGCTTTCAGCCTTAACCCTTTTCGGGGGAGAAGAAAGAGGATAAAACCCGAAGTTGTAGATGACTAGCTAACCAAGTGGACTAGTTATTTTAAAGTACACGGAATTCCTAAAGAAAAAAAGATCAAGAGTGTTATTCTATTCTTCCGTGGAAAAGCTTCGTCATGGTGGCATGATCTGCAACCAAAATTTACCACACGGGATGAGTTTATGGAAGTGTTCAAAAACTTGTTTGTGGTTATAGACAACTCAGATTTCTGCCAAAAATTTGTTACCTGCAAAATGGGTACTCGAAGTTTGGGCTCACACCTGCAATATTTTATGGATTTATAGAATAAAGTTCTCTCATTCAATGCAAAATTGGCACTATGCCAGTTTATCCTAGGTTTGCCTGCAGATTATCAGAATGAGTGCAAGCGTAATGTGCTTCAAACTTTAGATGGCATCGTACGAGTCACGAAAGCGTATGATTCCACAATGGTGGCATCTAGAAAGCAATTACAGGCTAACCCATCTGGATCATCTGAACCCAGCCAGAAGAAATGAGAGAAAAGAGTTTGTGGGAATAAAAAATCCAAGTCTATCGACAAAATGGGTCAAGCTGCATCTGAGTTTAGACAAAAGAAGCATTTGTCCCAAAAGAAAGACTAGAAGACCAATGTGTGTTACCATCGTAGTAAGCCTGAACATGTTATAAAATTCTACCTAGAGCAAAAGAAAGGCGCAGCTCAAGTGATTGAGATGCCAAGTAAAGAAAATCTTAAGTTGGAAATTAATAAAGTTAATTGTGAGTGTAATTGCTCTTTTTATAGTACTTCATTCTTGCCAAATGATTTATTTCATTTGAAAGGCACCGTTAATGGACATGAAACTAGTATTTAGTGGACCACTCATGAAGTTAGTATTTTAGTGAATCTACTCATAATTTCATTAACTCTAGTCTTGTGTAAAAACTCAGCCTGAAAACTAAAGCCAGTAACCATAGATATCGAGTATATCTAGCATCAGGTGCAGAGTTGGAGACGTGGGGTGTTAAAGTTCCTAGACTTCCAGTTTGGATCCAAGATTATAGAGAGTTAATAGATTTCCATGTTTTAGATTTGGCGCGTACTCACATAATTCTAGGATATGATTTGTAATAGGTTGTGTCAAAAGAGTCATTTTCTGAAAAGTAGTTAAATGCGGAATTTCAGATGATGTTGTTGACGGGGAAACACAAAGGGTAATAGGATGAGAACCCGAAGGAGTGGCTTCATAATAATAACTTTCATTAGCAACATCAGAAGATGATGACTCAGATGTGGCTACATATTGAGTTACAACTACAGGAATAGAAGAAGAAGAACTACTTGCCATCATAAAAATATTAAAATTTTGATTCTATTCCTATGCCAAGCATAGATAGAAACCAAAATATGACTGTGAAAAACAAACAAAATTTTTATATTATGCTATGCTAGTCACAGAAAGAGTTAAACAACCTATGTCAACACCAATAGAAGTAGACATTGAAATTCTCAAAGACCACATTTAACATAAAATCACAATAAGAAAGATAATTTTCACCTGCAAAAGACATTTCTTAAATGTTAGAGGGTTACCCGCTTGCAATTAGAGTTAGCTTTAGGGTTTAAGCTTTTGTTCTAACTATAGGATTAGGGTTGGTAAAGTTGACATGGTTGCGGTCATCGAAAAAGTTGCTCGCGAAGTTGACCGGTAAAGTTGGTCATGGTATCCGGTCAAAAAAGGGGCCCATTAAATTTTGGGGGTCAAAGTTTTTTTTATTTAAGAACCCAAAGAGTAGGACATGGCACCTCATTTGCAAATTTGCGTTCAAGGCTATCGTCAAAGCAATCTATGCGTTCATTCGACAAGCTTCTATAATCTCACGCCTACTTTCCAGCAATTCACTTTTTGTTCAGGTACTATTTGCTATTTTTTTTCAAAAGTCTTTTTCTACGCTCAGCATAGTATTACCAAGGTTAAACATATTTACGATATTTATGCTATGTTGAGCATAAAATAGAAACACTTTACAACAGTCTCCTCTTTCAGCCATTTTCTATTTTCAATCAGATCACCCTAGCCTATTCAAAAGGTGAGAACATTTCTTGTTTACATTAATTTCCAAAATTTGTGAGTTTTGAATCAAAATTTGAAACCCTAATTGTCTGCCCTGCCACAAATTCCAGTATGAAAATTCGATCTTTCTTATTTTAGAACCTTTGGAAATTTGTAGGCACTATGCTTTTACCAAGAAAATGTGTCGTGTGCCAGATTTTGTTCAATTTCATGGGTGGTGTAACAGCATCTTTCCAACAAGAAAGTCAAAGCAGTGCACAAGATCGGAATCCCATCTTAGGAGACATCGTGGATAAAAAAATTTCGCGTGGATTATCCACGCATGGATAATTTTCCATGCAGTATGCACGTGATATCCACGCGAAAGCCGAGCCCTTTTTTTTAAAATCTTACTATGGCGTGGATTATCTATGAGAAATTAAAATTCCCATACTTGCGTGGAACATCCACGTGTGGATAATCCATGCGCCCATATCCACACGTATATCCACGCCAATCCACGGCTATATCCACGCAAAATTTTCTTGTCCGCGCGTCCTCCTTTGTATTGTGCGTGGATATTTGCTACATGTGTTATTGTGAAAATGAGACACGAGGTATTAAAGCACCTATTTTGGTAGTCTATATTATCAAAATTGTTATACAATAAGTTCCAGTATTACCAACACAAACATTCAATACCCAAAAGTTCCAAAATATAAAAAAACACCAAACTGCTAAATGCTAGTAGATTGAAAAGTACCAAAATGTTGCAAACAACAAATTGAAAAAACGTTCAAAAACTACCAAAACAATCAAAACAACAAATAGCAATACTTTCTACACACTAGAAGTACAAAATATTCCATGAGGTCCAAACAACAAAAAGAAAAGTTATTTGAAAAGATTATAGAGTACCAAAAATATATCTTACACAAGTTTTCATAAGTACCAAGTAGAAAATAAATAGTTGTTTTTAAGCTTCTACAAGTACCAATAGTCCCTCCAAAAGAGCAAAATATTAGTTGAGTAAAAATTGCAAAACAGTTCCAAACAACAAGAGGTGGAGTGTGTATCTGCAAAACCAAAGAATAGGAGTATCAAAGATCAGTTTCAACAATGGAAAAGATCAACATTACCAAAAAAATGAAAATCCAAAAGAAAGAAGGACCTGAGTGTCATCAAGAAGATGTACTCGATGTCTGACAACACTCTTTCTTCCAATCCTCTGTCGGCATATATCTTTTTTGTTGAGGGACACTCGAGTTTCTGAGCTCCAAAAGACATACACCAGTTTCTTGACCCGAGCCGTGATTATGCTACCTCTAGGCAATTGTCTCTGAGGCACTCAAGGGCAGAACCTCCTTATCGTCCTTAATGTTAAGGCAAGAACTGGCTGCAACAATATTTCTGCAATGAGCACCTAGAGCACTTGCAATTCTCGAATGAGGGAGATTTGTTGTGCCATCAGCTTTATTTAGTACCATCACAAGCAAAGATCTCTTCACGAAGAGTTCATTCGTCGAGTGGGGCACCTTGACTGAGGGTGTTATGGATGTTAGAAACAAGATTGCTTTCAACAATATTATCTGATATTTGTAGCTCCCGAAAAGTTGGTTGCAAAAGTAGTTCCTGGAATATCTCCCTCTCAATACCTATTGAAAATTGTTTTGTATGTCTTTGCCAATATTTTGTCGTAGCTAAACATATTTGTTTTGACGTCATCTTCTGAAGGTTGATCTCCAAGCCTCCTAAAAAGAATTTCTTTCAATCTTTGTTCCCGTTTCTTACCAATTTCTTACCAGTCCAATAGTGCCTTATTGCAACTTTGTCGGCCCAATGACGAGGTTTTATGCTGGGATCACTTGCATACGTCTCATGCATTGTAGGAAAAATTGCTGGAATATCCGAAATTGAATCTGTGAAATATATATTATTGCCCTAAAAACTATCCATGCTAGAATCGTCTGCTATTCTACGCACATACTAATTGATCAGACAAAGAGCTCGATCAAACAGATCACGATCAGCAAGAAAGACCTGGATCAGCCACAACACGATTAGAAAGAGCACGATTAGCAAGAAAGAGGTATATCAGATCAGTACTAAGCGATCTTGCGAACGCAATCAGAGAGAGAGCTAGAGTGGGAGATCTTTCAAACGCGAGAGAGAGAGAGAGAGAGAGAGAGAGAGAGAGAGAGAGAGAGAGAGAGAGAGAGAGAGAGAGAGAGAGAGAGAGAGAGAGAGAGAGAGAGAGAGAGCGAGTTGGATTGCGAGAGAGCTAGAGAGAGAAGTCAGTGACCTGGTGTCCCACAATAGAAGAAATTATTAAACAATTATTACAATTGCACACCTGCAAATCTGTTACAAACAGTGATAGTCTCTTCATATCTCTAGTGGACCCAGTTTACAATGTTAAACTATAAACACTTTTTTGAGTGCATTTGTACCCAAAAAAGGTAGTGTCCTTGACAGTCCATGTTGTACCACCAAAACATGCTCTTAGCCATACATAAATGTTCCGAGTACAGAGATATGTCACAAACTAAGTCGGGACTGACTCTCACATACATGTGTACCACAATGAAACACCTAATTAGATCCAGCTGATTCATCCTCATCTTGGCCATTGACATCAAACTCATGTGACTACGATGCATTGGATTGGGAATGTGATACCTGCATCCAATGAAGATGAGTATGTTATTTGAGAAATGTGGTGAGAGTGCAAGTCAGACCACATGAATGTAGTGAAGTTAAAATATATCTTGAAGCCATATATACCTCAGAATATCCATCCCAATCAATTCTCACTCTTTGTCTCTCCAATAATTCGAGTAATGATTGCATGTTGTTGGAATATGCATACTTATACTCCTCTTTCGTGGGAGATGCTTTACGACATATTTATGCATGAACCGACAGAATTGTGATTATAATTCTAACAAATACACAAGAAGGTTAGCAAAATAAAATTTGAATTTTGATAATGTCAAATTCAACATGTGGGTGGGGAGACTTACAAAATGGGCATGAAAATAACCTTGGCCGCCACTACCAAGGTGAGAAGGCCTTGTAATCTCCAATTGTGGAGGCCTATGATTCCACATTATCCAAGTTAATTGTTATATAGTATAAATTTTTCAATTTTTGCACATGTAAATATGCTATAGTGCCTAAATTCATGTAAAGATTTTGTAAATTCATTGTAATTAAAGAAATCATGACGTTCTAGAGTGACACATTAGCTGATCCCAACCGACACCTTAACGGTTGGTGATCGACAGTTAGTCATCTCTATAAGGGCGACACTCAGAGCCATTGTACTTACACAGAGATTCAACTATCAATAGAGAGGAGAGAGCCAGTTTTCATAGCTTGTGCATTCCTTTCCTCTGTTATCTGTTACAGTTACACTTTTTATCAATTGAGCGAACACATTCTGTGTTATTTGATAGACATTTGTTTGTGGCATTCACTCTTCACTTGTATTGTATTCCAGATTCTCTAACATGGATTTATAGGCAATCTCTGGGAGTGACAATTCTAGCTAATGGGTGCAGGGCATTAGCCGAAGCCTAAAGCATAACTCTAAACAGATCATCTTTTAATTCTGAATGATCTATGTGTTCAGATAAAGAACATAATTGATCTTCTGCTCTGTTTGCTTTCTGCGATAATTCCTTGTGCTTGTTAAGAGGAATCAAAAACCAGACAGATTCCGTTGTGGGGGATCTTTTTGCTAGTCATTGTCAAATTAATTTGCTTACTATTATCCGAAGAGCCTGGAAGATAACGTACCCTTCTATACCTTCAAACTTTGACCAAATCATTTCATGTTGGTGTCTCTAGATGCCAATTTACTCAATATCTTTGGATAACCAGATTTGTCATTGTAGTATTCTGCTTTGAATATTACATTCACCCTTTGAATGATAAAACCTTTCACTTATCCATCACCTTTAACCCAACGGGGTTGGCTCAGTTGGTTGGCTTGGCATCCAAAGTTTCTTTGGTCCCAAGTTCGAGCCTCCCCTTGGAAACCAAGAAGCATCACCTTTGTATAGTATTATCTGGAAGTGGGGATTTCTCTCTCTCTTGGGGAATGATAAAACCTTTTATAATACTGTATAATTCATTGATTTTGTGGAAATCTATAATGACTAGGCTACCTCATAACTTGGCGTAGTTGTCGAGGAGATGAATCTTTGTCTTTTCATGATTTTTAAGTGTACTAAGTCTGCTGAATCTTATTCATGTAATGTATGCCAAGAGATAAGCTGTTGGAATTAAACTAGGCTCGGTTCTGATAGAAAATATCCAAACAAAATGTAACTCAACAACCTGGATCTAGTTTAGAGTCCACAAAGTTCACTCTAGGATGTTCACTATCAGAGCATTCAGAGCGACACGAACTGACAGTGATCACCAACGAGGTCCTTATAACAAACTGATTTTCAATTATCAAGAATCAATGTCAGGACTCTCGCGATGCCGGTATACTATCAATATTGCCATGACAGACTTAAATGTTCTTCACACAAGACTTTAATCCGATCTAATACAACTACGTTTTTATCGAATAGAAATCATAAAGAGCAGTGGTTAAAGCATCTAATAACATACTAGAAGCAGCAAAGTGGCATAGACAATGCCTACAAAACATGGCACAGGCTGAACTTTCGTCATTGCATTAACAAAAAAACCAAGTGAGGATACATGAGATCTGAAGTCCTCACTCTCGTACTCTCACTCACTATCTCTCAAAGACTGACTAATTGATTATAAAGTAAAGACACAGGCGTCTATATAGACATCCCTCATGTAGGAGGGGTAAAAGATCTGAAACACTACCAACCACAGGACGGTTGTGAAGCCGCACTGTTTGGTGGTGCCCATCGGTTCACATCACATGTCGCATGGTACCATCCGATAAGGGTCGTTACCCAAAAAGAGCCTCACGGCTTCAGAAAGTGTCTTCCACTGGTAATGTGGCCAAACTTGGTCACTCATTATCAGAAAGAGTCCTCAATGCTTTGAGTTCATCCTTAAGGTGGGCGTTCTCGTTTGTCAGTTTTGATGCTCGTAGGAGCTATGGCGGTGTCTCAATCTCTCGTCATCTAGGTGTCTAGTAACTTCTTCCATTGAAGCCATCTGTTGCTTGATCACCTTCATTAACTGGGTAGCCTGAGTAGTGACTGATGTACATGCAGCCTGGTAATACGGGACTTTGCTCTCTAACTAGTAAGACTGAGCTTTAGCAGCCACTAAATGGCCTTCAACTCCTAACAGCTTCTCGTGCAGTTAGTTATTATCAGCTTTCAACAATGTCAGTCTTGTCTCACTAGCCACTAGATTTCCTTTCATTATATCTTCCTCAGCAGGTCCTCTGGTTCTGCCAGTAAGAGTCTTCAACAATTGTGCTTTCAGCAATGGAGCAATTGAACGCCTTGTGGCATGGTGTCACCAATATCGTACAACACTTGTTGTGCATCGGCAGGGGTACCAAGCACTAACTGTTTTTTAACAGCGTCAGCATCCGGATCCAAAGGGGTCACAGAAGTGGTATCTTTGGACTGCTGAAGAGTCTCCCTTGTCAAGAATTGCAACCTGTCACAGATGTTGACAAGTGTCCGCATAAACCCGGGTGGTCCAGGGCTTCTAGCACCAGCATCAATCTGTTCAAGCTCAACAACTTTTGGAGTAAAGAGACATTCTGGGGTCTCGGACACTTCCTTGGCCAGATTTGTGGGGATATTCACAGGCTTGAGGCTAGTGGCTTCGTCAAGATCAGCACCATCAAGTGAATCGTTGTCAGCCACATCATCTTCAACATCCAAAATGTTATTAGAAGTGTGCCTAGGGACTTCGTCATCGGGCAGTCCTTCCACCATATCAGTATCATGAACCAAGGTCCTCACATCTGAGTACCTGTCTGGATCGTCTTCAACCACAGTCTCTGGTTCAACAATCTTCCGTTTGGCTCATGCTCTTGATTGAACCGGCAACCTCCACTTGGCCACTGACTTCATACGGGACTTCTGCGACAGATTGTCATCTTGCAATTGAATAGTACCATGCCCCTCAGCGCTAGTCAAAGGACATTCCAATCACATGAAACACACTCAGATTTAGCCAAACAACAACCATCTTGTTGATAGGTAAGGCAAACTCCAATCGCTTGCTCTTCCCAACCACAAAATGACTAATGTCACGTTTGATCTATTCAAGTGTCCACTCTGCCCAGTTCAATATAGTGCCATTGTAGGCCTTGATAGCAGCTTGGACTAAGGCTCCACTCAGGAACTTGGGATGCACCCACCATGTGAGCACCTCAACAACCCAACTCAGAAACATCATTAGGCTAGCATCTTGGCATTTCTCCAAAGCAAAGCCAGACTCAAGGATTGTTTTCTCACCCCCAAACTAGTCCTTCAATGCTTCAAACTCTCTTGCATCATCTAACCTTTTCTTTATTGGTTCACCACAAGAAGGGAGTTTCAGAGTGTTAGTCAACCAGCTGGTAGTGAGGACTCTTACTCATCCATCCATGGTTTGTAACATCCAATTTGACTGATCACGGTCTGACAAGAGGCTCAACCACCTGCAGCAAAACAGTAGGCCATGACTATGCAGCAAAAGACAACAACCCTGCACCCTTCAACCTTGCCCACGGACACATAATCTACGAATTTGCTAGGATCTTGCTTCGCCATAGCTGAATCCATCTCTTTCTCTGCTTCATGTAAAGAGCGATCTGCTAGAATGACGAAGATGAGAGAACCTTCGAATGCATAAAGGGCTTGCCTTCACATCAATCCAGACATTCCAATGGTTGCTCCGCAATTATCTAGGAGGGATATTCCAATGTGATGGCCGCTTCGTAGTACTTTCGAGTGTGTGAGAAGATCTTCATCATACTTAACACATCATCCTTTAAAGTACGAGCCATGGTCATCCTGACCATAAGGCACCAGCAATGAGTCATTCCTAATGGCTAAAGGCAACGACCCTTAAGTTTTACAGCTCACTAATCTGGTAGAGATAACGTTATTAGATAAAGTTTTACGCAAAAAACTAGTGGAAAAATAGTCCTTTTTCCCCTCCAACAGTGGCGACTCAACTAGGGAGGGCAGTCCCGACGGACTCAAAACTCCGATTTTGCACTTTTCTCAATACATTATCCATTGGGCCATGGAGTCCTTCAAACCACCTGAGACAAGATCTCCTTAAGCGATCCAGCCAAATGACAAAACAGTGTGAGTCTTTGATAATTTTTGACAACCCAAACTGCCTTCATAACATATCTGTGATTCAAATGGTTCAATCTTTGGATAGCACCTTTCAGCCATCTAACGCCAAAATGGGCATAGCGTTTCAACGTTCTCCACATGTCTTGACCATTTGCATAGAAATCAGCATCTGTCAACACCGGTTCACAGTTGTAACACATCTTGGTCAAAAGCTTGACTAGCCAACCAATCTGCCTCATTGTTATATTGCCGTTGTACATGAGACACCGTAGTAGAAGTAAATAAATCCATCAACCTGTGTATTTCCTTGACATAGACTATCAGGATAGGGTCCCTAATAGTTCATGAATGGGTAGACAAATCGCAAATCAGAGCAAGATCACCGAACACAGATAAATGAGTTATCTGTTTCTGGCCAGCTATCCTCAATCCGGCTAAGTCTTAACTCTACCACATTGCAAGTATAGTGTTTGCCAAGACAAACACCCAAATGAGCTATCAGCTTGCCGGCATCATCTTTCAACACAACTCCGATAGTGCCCTACATTCAACTGCCACCATCGCGCATGCATGACAGAGTACATTAATTCATGATTTGATTGTGTCATCATGCGTAACAGGGATTGAATTTATTGATATTGACTGGCGTAGCCATATAACAGCCTTCCATATCGCATAATATAACTTTATTGTTCCTAGAAACCTTCTTCTAAACATATGGTCCCAACTTGATGGGCATTACAAGAAAAAAAAAATTCTCCTGGCATCATAGAACAAGACCAGTTCCGACTGAGAACTAGTATCGTTTGGCCTTTAGGTCATGTCACTATTTAGTCCGCCTTTTCTTTCTTTTTATCTGCAACAATGCTTTGGTACGCTTTTCATCAAACTTGCTCAGCATCAAGAGTTGTTGTTCAACGGATGGTTCAAAAGACAGATCGTGGTCCTAGGAGAAGCTTAATGTCTCCAGTTCAATTTCAATAGGTGAGACACTATCAGTACCAAACTAGAAAGAAAGGGGACTGTCCGATACTGGTTCTGAAAGCTATGTTGTTGGCCCAAACAGCCGCTGGTACTTTTGAGTCCCAATCATGCTTACCATCAAAGACTGTCTTCTTGACAATATCCACCAACTTCTTACTGGTGCTCTCAACCTAGCCGTTTGCTTGCGGTTTGTATGTCATTGTTTTGTTATGCTTAATAGCAAGTCTTTTGGTCAGATCCTGTATCACCTTATTTAAAAAGTGAGTGTCTCTGTCCCCTGACACTAGTTCGCATGGAGTTCCATAACGGCATACAATATTCTCCATCAGAAACTTGGTTGTCTCTGCTGTATTATCTCGTTTCACCGCCTTGGCTTCTGCCCACTTGGTAAAATAGTCTCTTGCAACAATGATATAGCTTTTTTGGCTGATAGAGGAGGGCTTAATGGGACCAACATAATCAATGCCCCACTTTTCAAATGGTAATTGTGTTGTCAGTGTTATCAAAGGCCTCATTTGTTTGTCAACGTGGCCAGCCCTTGGCAAATATCGCACCTCACACAATAGTCATGACAGTCTTTAAATAGTGTAGCCCATCAATACCATGATCTCAAAATTTTTTGAGCAGTGGTATCACGAGCGAAATGGCCACCACATGCAGGATCATGGCATTCTTCCATGATAAAAGGAGTCTCAACTGGTAAGACACATCCCTAGTAGATGCCTTCAATTCTTTTCTGATAGAGTCTTCCATCAATGACCTTGAAATGTAAAGTCTGCCATATGATGTTCTTCTTCTCTGCCCTTTGACAGCTCTAAGGAAGTTAGATATTCAGCTAGAAATGGATGCCACATGCAAAATCATGGCATTTTTCCATGATAAAAGGAGTCTCGATTGGTAAGACACATCTCTGATAGATGCCTTCAATGCCTTTCCGATAGAGTCTTCCATCACTGACTTTGAAATGTAAAGCGTGCAATCTGATCTTCTTCTTCTCTACTTTAGTGTCAAGTCGAAATAAGTAGTTATCAACGTCTTCATCCAACAGCACACTCTTAGGAACAACATCGTTTTCAAACTGGTATTTGCAATCATTCGACTCCTACGCTTGTAAATTATATTCGCACAGGCAGTCAAGTAGGTTACTAGCTTTGGGCGGCTTGGACTGGAACTCATAGTCAAATTCTTCCAAAATCACCAGCCATTTAATCATCCTATTAGGCAGATGTAGCCTGTTAAGCATAAGCTTAATAGTAGTGCTCGGAGCATAAATAATCACACGTTGTTGTGTTAGATAATGACGAAATTTACAAACGCCAAAATGAATGGCTAAACAAACATGTTCACCATAACTATACCGCATCTCAACATCCTTCAATTTGACTTCGGCAAATGCTATAGGATGCAAAAGCCTAGGTTGTCCCATTTGGAGCAAAGCGTAGTTAATGGCAACTGGTCCTGCTGCTACAATCAGATGGAAATCCAATGTCCAGTTAGGTGGTTTTAAGATAGGTGAATTAGTTAAGGCAATTTTCAAATCATCAAATATCTGCTGATGTTCTTCCACCCATATGAAAGGTGCATCCTTAGCCAACAGTTTGACTATTGGTAGCATGATTTTCCTATAGTCCTTCAAGAACCTCTGGTAATAACCAATGCTGCCCATAAAGGAACGAACCCCTTTCACATCAGTCGGGGGTAGCATTGTTCTAACCTTTTCAATTTTGGTAGGATTTGTGGATATACTGTCTTTACTGATTACATGACCCAAAAGTATCCCATCTATGTAGATATCATCCATAAAAAATTTCATGGAATCGGAAATCAGATTACCAAAAGCTTCATTCATGAACCTCTAGTAAGTTGCTAGAGCATTGCACAGTCCAAAGGGCATAACATGATATGCATACGTGCCAAACAGGGTGGTAAAAGTTGTCTTAAGCTTGTCCTCAGCAATGATTGCAATCTGTTTATAACCAGCAAAACAATCCATGAAGGTGTAGATCCTCTTTCCCGCCAAACTAGTCGAACATCTGATCAATGAAAGGCAGAGGGTAGTAATCCTTAACAAAGCAATTGTTAAGGGATTTTAAATCCACACAAATCTAGACCTGGTTGCTCTTTTTAATTTTTGGCACAATGGCCGAGCACCATTCAGTATTATAGAATGGGAAGATCATCCCCGCATCACGCACTTTTCCTTAAAGTTTCTAACCACCAAAGCTTCTGTATTTTCTTTCCTTGTACTTTCATACTCCTGCATTTTTGAGCTAGGTCTCACACAGTCTGCATATTTGTGATTGTTCTTCGCACAGTTCGCAATTTTTAGATTTTTCGAAAAACCGACGCATGGCCGAAATATTACTTGGAATACATTTCAAAGGACCTTCAAGTTTTTCGCAAATTCTGAAAAATGCAACACTTCATCTAAAAATGACTTAGAGCAAGTTTTTGTTGACTTTCACATTCTTCACATTTTTCCTGAAGGGCAGAAACCGAACTGCACCGTAAAGCCAACGAATGCGGTTCACATATGATCTCTCCTCCCTAAAGGCGATGAACCGCCCGAGCACCGCACCAGTGCCCATTGTGGTCTATTTGTGGTAGCTCGCCAAGCCCTCACGCTCCGAACAACATTCATGACCGCAAAGGCACCGCAAGGAAACGATTGCAGTTATCACGTGGTTGCAAAGGCAAAGCATCTTCACGATCCCAACACATGGATGGACAATGATGGATTGTATAGACTACTGTGACGGGCATCCGGAAGTTGTTAGGATTAAGTCTGAAAGTGTTCTTTTAATCACGTATCTTAAACTAATCATCTCTCCTGTTCCTCTATATATAGGATCAACGAGAGTGATGAAAATGAAGGTTGATGAGTGTTAGTCATGCAGTAGCAGACACATAGTGTCACACAAACAGATATAGAATTAGCAGTAGCTAGTTCCTCATAAGAGAGAATACCTCTCTTGTGCCGACATGCTGATCTGGGAAACAGACAACGCTAAAAATTGTTACTGTAAACTTATTTCTAAAAAATAGAATTGCGACATTCTACCTATGGTGTGTAATTTATGAATGTTTTTGATGGTTGCTTATAGTAGATATACTTCCACTGTTATTAAACATTATCTATTGTTGATAAATTTAAATCAGATCTACAGTGTCAATTTGTTGCCCGGAAGATGATTGATCGTAGTATGGAGCAGTAGCTACAACTACACAAATCGACTCTATCCGAGTGTTACCTTTGGAACTGTTTGAGTTCCAACACTCACAAAGGTGAATGAAGATGAGATGAGATTCTATCAAGCTACAATCAAATCAAGTGAATTTTGACTATTTTTGGAGAAAAAACGACTAAACACGTACCTTCTTCTTGATCATTTTTCAAGACCTGTTAAACACTTTAAGAGGGCTTGATCCCAACCTCAATTAATTAGATTCAATGACACAAAGTCAAATCCAATCAATGGCATGCAAACATTGATGTTTTTTCCTGGATCTAGCACGAAAAAACTCATCAAGATCTATCACTATGATATTTTTATGGATCTAGTGAAAAATGGAAATTATTTTGAGGTACAGACCTCCTTCCAGTACTAGCTTTTTGGATCACAACTTGCTAATTTTGGATTGTACACAAGATCAATGACTGCCTCCTGTACCTCGCTCTGACACCATGTCAAAGTACAGTACTTTGGACCTTACTTGAGTCTGTTAATGACTCACAAGCGTGATTGATTGATTGATCATAAAACAAAAAAAGATCTAGATTCACAATATTCTACATGCATCAAGCAAGAGCAACCCAAAGTCATTCATCAAAAGTGATATACACCACACACACGTGTGAAATAGTACTCAGTACGGCTTGTAGACATCAAATGATGTTTAGAACACTTAGTTCTTGCTTAGATCCAAAGGACATCAATGTACATAGTGTAGAAGGTCAAGTTTAGCTCTCAAAAACAATCTAAGCAATTACTATGGAGAGATGGATACATAGAAAGCCTCTTCTCCACCTCGAGTTAGGTGAAAATCCAGCATGTAATAAGGAAGTTCATTGAGCTTTCTTGCCCTAATTTGCCATTCTAGCCTCATCCTAGAGTTTTGCCATATTCATGGCTAGATTGATCAACCTACTCCATAAATCTAGGAATCAGGTCTTATAATGTAGGAACCACTACCGAACAAACTTGACCAATGTTTTAGACTTGATCTAATAACCTAATCTAGAGTAGATTCCCACCTGGCACTTTTGGCCTCCTCACACGTGTGGGACCCACTAATGTACATATTTACATTGTCTAACATAGCTAGATTTGCCAATTTAGGCATTTTTTCACGATCAATAGCATGTGTCTTTGAAAAACCTAGAAGTTTTAGTTATGATAGGTAGAAATCAGCTCATTTAACTTAAAGGTGGACTAGTTTATAAAATCTGTTAGCAACAACACAATTTGGTAGCTAGATGTTGTCAATGGGCAAGACTTTTGAGTTGGAAGATTTAGAAGCCAACATAAGGTGCTCTATCCATAATGTTATCAAAAGAAGGAAAGGAGAATAACTTCAACGTCACAAGATAAGAGTAACGAAGTAAACTATAATGTGAGATTAGGGATTCAGAATCTTTAACAACCAAATCAAGCCATGTCTTAATTATGGAAATTGGCTGAGAACTTTATTCTCTTTACAGATTTAAACAAATCACTTAGTACTGCCATTCTTTTTGGACTCAAATCCAGTACATTATCATGTCGCCAAAGTTGTGAATTACAGATTTCAAATGAAGATTCTATAAGTCACTTGTGGGAGTTGGCAAAACAATATTTCTCTAGAATGATGAAGATTGCTTATCAGATGCTCATGCATGTTGGTCACTGCTGTTCTTGCAAGAAACTTTGTGAGGTGGGCTGAAGCTAACAGATCAAGTCATTCTTGGCTTTTGTGTTGATGATCATTGTTTACTGTTCTTCAGCCATTTCAACAAGTAGAAAGTGACACCCTTTCTCATTGTCTGCTTCGAGTTTGAGGCTGAAAGATGACATTGTCTCCGATTTGATCTGCAAAATATAAATTTCATATGGAGATCAAATGGACTATTACCTTCCTTCAGAATTATGATGGAATAGACGAATCACTTTCTACTTGAGCGTCTACATAAGAATTTGAGATTATGTGTTCCTAAATTTTGCGTAGGTGAAAAGCATTGAGGTTTGACTGAAATCTTACTTCCAAAGCATCTCTAGCTGTTAGATTACAGCTTTCGTTGGCGGATAAAGCACCTTCAATGCACACCAAATATGCTTGGCGTTTACTTTGGAGGACAAACTCTTGTACTGCACCAGCTTCAGCTTCCGATACATATATATTAACGTCTTGGTGCATGGGGATGATCCCTTCTCCAGTATCCTTGTGCAGCCCATGCCCATCGTATTCATCGTAGCTCGTAGCGACATGTTGAAGTTTGTTATGCCGATCTTCCTTGCTGCAAATCAAGCAGATTTTACTAAGTTAGAGCATTTGCGACAAGCTGCTTAATAATTGGAAATGCCCCTCGATCATCTTCGTTGGTACAGGAGGAGCTTGGCTTTCTTCACAGAAGGAGGTCAAACGCGAAAATCAAGACATGTCAAACGCGAAAATGAAGTCATGATGAGACTGACCTGAATACTCTGGACCCATAGTTTGGGGTGAGGCCGCTCCGATTAGGTTTGATCCAGATTTGTAGAAAACGAAGCCTGCATAGCCACCATCAGCATCATGATGAGTAAAATGCATTTCTGTATGAGCTTCTCCCCTAAAGGGTATATTGTTACTTTTGCAGTAAATTTTATGATATTCGTACATTTCGTTGCTGGCCTTGTTCTTTTCAGAATGAGTGACCCCTCTCCCTGCACTCATGTATTGCACACACCCGCGCTCTAACGTCTCTGCCGTTCCCAAGCTGCCAATTGCACGCCAGCGTGAACGAATTAGGGAAGTACACATCATGTGAACGAAAACAGAATAAAGGGCAGTATACAGCTAATTATAAATGCAAACTGAAATCCTGTAGCTACTTGGATTTCAGTTTCAGGTAAAAGGGAGGCTGCCCAACCTGTCTTTGTGCGTGAGTTGGCCATTTACAACGTACGTAAAGATCTCCATATCTCTATGAGGGTGAGTTTCGAAGCCTGAGCGTGGCTGCCCAGACAGAACACATTCAGAAAAACAAGCCCTGGTCAGTGGTTAGGATAGATTCCTGACCTTAGCAGAAAATTGTGTGATTCAGCAGATACGTCGTTCCAGAGTCCGGAATATACAGCTCACCTTCACCAAATCATCATTCAAAACTCGAAGCACTCCGAATTCCATGTTTCTTGGGGCATAGTACTCTGCGAAGCTGCACAGGCAGAACAAACACCCCATGTGAGCCGTCAAGAGAGAATACCCAAAACAGTAAAAACATCTCAGTACTGATCGTGAAGACAGACCGAGGCGAATGCAACTAATATATATGGGATTGACAATCAAGGTTGATCTGTGAATATATAGTCGAAAAGTATCTGCAAGTAGACTGAGAGCTGCTGCAATATACGAGACAGAATGAAGCTATAGATCCTTACTGCCTTGAATTTGAATAGCATGGAATGAATACCTAAAGTGAAAACGGCTCTCAAGCCACCAAGTGGGCTTGGACACATATAAACCGCTGGCTGAAATGTGCCTCAACATCTTCCTAAATACAGGCAGAGCCACTGAGCACACTATGATCAGCATCAATCAACCAACCCATTAGACAAAATCAATAAATGAGATGAGATATTCTCAACTGAATCCTAGGCCATATATATACAGTCAGCCTTCGATATTGAATCAAACCAGCTATAACAGAGAGACCACAAACCAAAGAGGCAACCAACAACACAGTTTACAGTAGGTCAGTAAAATCCTTACATAAGTGTTACTTCAAAATATCTAGAAGCAAACAAATCCGAGGTTCAGAAAAGTGGCCGAATAATGCAGGCTTTTTTTCCAGCTAGGGGACTATGAGAGAGAGAGTGGCAGTTGCTTCTGCCTCGTACGCTGCGCGCTAGAAGTTCAATTGGCAATGGATGCTTTAAATTCCTGCTTGGGTAAGCTCGTCCTTAATTAAGCAAACACCGAATGGATCGGATCAGAAGAAAGAGAGACAGAAAGACAGAGCGAAAGACGCATGGGTGACTTGAGAAGAAGACATTAAGCCTTTTATATTAGGATGAGGACTCGTCGAGGAGGGTGCCGCGGGGTATGACATCGTATGTGACCTCCCTATGACGTCTTAATATTTCTAGGGATCTAGAACTGAGTTGGCACGCCACGTCATGTCGACGATAGCATGACGTTGAGACTAATAAGTCAAAGAGGGGCCTGTCCGCAATTCATATATGACGTCTTGTCTCAAGACTCAAGAGCATGAAGCTAAATGTCAAGAGCAGGCCTCAAAATCATAGGTACCCAGACTCGGGTTTAGGCTCGTCCGAAATCAATTTGACCATGTAGCACGTAATAAAATCAAATAAATCTAAATATTAATATGTAAAAGTTTCACAATTTAAGAAAAGTCGTTTAAAGTTACACATATTTTGAGAGGTTAGAAATTAACATTTTGCGTATACATATAGACAGCCAATATCGCCACCAAGCATCTTAGAATATAAGCTATCTAATGTTGTATATTTGGGTGCTTAAAGTTTTGGCAAATAAAACTCTCTTCTAACCAAGTTTAAAGTTCTGAGTAAGTATATTTGGATGACCTGTACAGGGTGTATCATGACATTCAAAATGAATTTTTCTCTTCATGTCATCATCCGCTAGTACACAAATTTTCTCATTCCAAAATAGTAATCCATTTCGAATGTCAACTGTTCTACAATATTCTTATTTTTCTTAGATAACTGAGACCTTTTAGTTCCATTCTCATTCATTCTAGTTTGTACGAACATCTATATCCCACCAGAATGAAAATTAATTTCATTTTTTTTTTCTCGCTAGAAGATATAGATTTTTAGAAATCTAGGTGAATGAAAGTTCATTTAATTTAAGCACGATGACATTTGTTTTGGGACTTTGACCTAAAAAAGAGTATCTTTTTTCGGTATTTTTTAATAGTCCTAGTTTTAGGCCAAAATCATGGTCTTTTTTAAGTTAATCTCTAAACTATAAAAAAAATAAATGCCAGAAAATACATAATTGTAATACATCATTTCAAGTTTTTTCTTTCAAACTTCATAAAATTACCATAATAAAACATGAAACTTCGTTTCAAGACAACACATAATTTTTGAGAGTCCAAATCTCATAAAAAACGCTCGAAATATCTATATATTATTTTTTTAGCCTACATTTTCGAAGGAATTTTTACTAATGTCTCTTAATTCAAAAGTTGACATATTCTAAATACTCTCATTTTCAACTAATGAAGTGGAAGACTCATCTTCTTTATCAAAGTCAACTAGCACTTTTTTTTTATAGTACATTTTTCAGAGAATTTTAATAAATGTCTCTCAATTTATATTATAAATGTTCTCTTTTTCAAATGATGAAATTGAAGACCCATCTTTTTCAAAATCAACTAGCATATATTCCTTTTAATAGGCTTCTAGTATTGACAAGAAATTTTGTAAGTCAGTCGACTTTCTTCAATTGGTGACAATTCATAAAAGTAGTTTGATTGATTCAATTCATTCATTCAAAATAGATATTGTTGACTTTTGTATATGGTTAGTCATCGCCAATATAGAATTAAACATTAAAACATCCATATTTGTTAGATCTAAATCATCAATCCTAAATTAATTTTTTTCATAATCATTCTTTCTTGCTCTTCGATTCTAATTGCAACATTTTTTATTCGTACATTTTCAAAAAATATTGGTTGATATGGTGTGCAACAAATGGACCCATGATATTTTTGTTTACGTATTGTTTTAAACATATCTAAACACTTATACAATCTAAAACATAATGTTTTTTCTTATTTTCAGAAGTCAAAAACTGCAACAAGACTTCCAACTTGAAGTTCATTAAGATTATCACATGTTTCAACTCTTGTATTCCTAAAAAAAACATTCAAACATATTATTTTTTATCAATCTACAATTTTTTTTATTTGTAACACACTTTACTTTATTTGTGAATTATCAAATTGTTCTTATGTTTGAATTTGTAGTTATATTTTTAATTTTTTATTATAAATATATAAATTTAAATTCTTAAATTTTGTATTTTTAATTTGTTTTTGAGTTTATTGTTTCTTTAAATTTATTGTTTTACTATTAGTTTTAATTTTTTAATTTTCAAATTTTAAGATTTTTTGTTTTCTTTTAAAATTTTCAAATTTGATGTTTAAATCTTATAATTTTAAAGATTTTTAAGTCTTTTGATTTTTTAAAATCTTAAAATTTTAAATTTTTTTGATTTTTTAATTTTTTACAACATAGTTTTTATTTTAAATCTTTTTTGTTAATTTTTAAAATTTTAAATTTTCTAGTTTTTTTATTTTTCTTAATATTTTAAGTTTGTAAAACTTTAACGTCCGCTCTTCGACTATGCTTTTAGCATAACAAAGGAGCGGACGTGGTATTCTTTGCTATCCTAAGCATAGCAAAAAAAAATTTGCTATCCCCAGTGTAGGAATGAACATAGGCCTTCATTGTTTTTTTCAACAACCTTGTTGAACATAGTTACGCTTCGTCGACAAGTTGTTGACAAAAGCTATGAAGGCCCATGCTCATTCCTATGCTAAGCATAGCAAAAAAACATTTGCTATGCTCAACTAAGCAAAATGAACTTCCGTGTCCGTTTGTTCGTTGTGCTCAACATAGCAAGAGAGCGAACATGCAAGTTCGATAGATTCGGATCACAGTAGAGTTAAAGTCATTGAAATTTAGTAGAACAATGCCTTTACACTACTATAGGTTTTATAAAGTTTGTAAAAAACATTTGTCATGATCTACTGTATAATCGTATTTCGTGGTATATTTTTTTGGAATATGTGGGAGAAGACCTAGTGAAGAGAAAGAAAACTCTATAATATTGAACTTTTAAAGACCATGGAGTATAAACTTATGGGAAACCTTGCTTGGATGAAAGGATAATCTTCTAAGGGTTTTTGGGAGCTATACACACTTGAACATTAAAAAAAAAATTCAAACACGTTGACTGGTGAAAATTATTTTGTAATGCAAAGTTTTTTCAAATTGAAGAAATCGTTCAAAATTTTTCTTTCTTATGCTCAGCATAACAAGAAAAACTTTTGAAAGTTTTTTGTTATGTTGAGTGTGGATGTTGTGAGATGATCTTTCGCAACTTGGATTCACAAGCGTGCAAGCACGGCCTCCCAGTAGGTAGTTTATATTCAACAGAATAACAAGTACACCATATTGCAAAATCTTATGAGAAAACTGAGAATAATAGAGACTCTGATATGCCAAGCGTCCGTGGTCTTGGAAATCTTTACTTATAATTTCCAACGCCACTCTGATTGATGCAAGAAAAATAAACAAAATGCTCTATTTGCTCCAATTGGCTTCAGCCTCAAAGAATATTGGATTTTCGATTAGTCGTTTAAGCTCGCACAGTATGGCTCATCACTCAGCAACTTGAAAGAAGAATTTTGTAATAAACCTTCTCTAAAGTTTGGCTCTGTCAAAGGCAAACATCTTCTTGATCGAGAGGGTTAATTAGGAGATCTTATCTTGCTAGCTGTAACAAACAAACCAATAAAAACAACATACGTTCAAAAAATCAACAAACTATCAAAGTTCCCCATGGCACAGGTTCCGTGGGGTCTGAGTGTCGTGACAAGTGTAGTACCACTCCACTTGTTCTTCTTTTTTTTGTATTTCGCTTTATTCACTTAAAAAATGACTTTAAAAATTTTAAAAAAAAAAAACAGGTGTCGTGGGTGCCGTTCCACGAAACCCACGGCACCCGTGTCGTACCAGGTGCCGTACCACGACACCTGAAACTTTGCAAACTATCTAGCATCTCTCAAACTGAAAAACAAACAACTCAATTTGGCACGTACTTTCTAAAATCTTCTCAAGTTAAACATAACATGATCTTTACAGATTATCAAATAGTAAAATTCCACTTTTTTTTTAGTTTTGTCTTGTATAATTCTGTCAAATACAATCAAAATCAGATTTTAATATTCTAGTCATTAAAATTACTCTTAAACAAGTGAAAGTGTGTAATTTTTTAAAAATTTAACAAATAAGTTAATTTTAGAATTCTCAAATCGTTTCAATTACTTAAAACATAATTGTCTTTTTCAAATTGAAGTTCGAAGTTTGAAAATTTGACATTATTTTGATTTTTTTTTTTAATCATTAAGTTATTCACATTTGAATTTGTTTAATAAGGTCATGTTTGACAATGGAAAAGAAAATTGATAGCTTATGTTTTTTCATATTTGTAAATTATAGCAAAATAATAAATGTTCAAGTTTTTTATTTTATTTTTTGATTTAACGTTCAAAATATTGGCATTTTTTTTAATAAAATTTCAACTTAAAAAAATGGGTGTCTAGGTCATTTCTCTTCTTTTTGGTCATCATGTTTTTACTAATCCAACTAGCCTATCCACAACTTGGTTAGAGTTGCCCTTTTTCAAATGATGTTCATTGCAAAAATATTTAAGAGGCTGGTGATCTATATACACTATAAACTTATTACCATAAATGTAATGTCTCTAGGTTTTAAGTGCATGGATCATCACAAATAATTGATTTTCTAAGCTGTATAACACAACTAAGGTTCAATGAATTTCTTGCTCTCAAACACTATTGGTCTATAAATGTTCAAAAGAACTGCTCCAATCGCCCAATCACTTGCATAAGTTCTAATGACATAAGATAAATATGGATTCATGATATATATATATATATATATATATATACACTAGTTGTGAGTGCCCGTCGTTGACGAGCAATGGCGGCCGATCTAGGTGACGGCCGATGATTTGAAAATTCAGTATGTCATTGACGGGCGAGTAGCGATGACTTAGGAGGAAAGTCGATGGTCGTTGATGGCTGGTCGATGTATGTGTGTGTATGTACGTGGTCGTCCATTCGATTCTAGGAAAAATTCAAGTCTTGAAAAAAATTCGAGTCATCGAGAATTTCGAGTCTTGAGAAAAATCGAGTCTTGGAAAAAATTCGAGTTAACTAACCCTAACCCTAACTCTAATGTAACTCTATTTAACACCTTATGCCAATCTAAACCCTAACTAAAACCATAACCTTAATCTAACTCTAACTTCACTCTAATCCTAACCCTAACTCTAATGTAGCCCTAATCCTAACACTAACCATTACTCCAAAACAAATACTACAACACTTCGGAATACACAATATTTTGAGTGCACCTCGCCACTCCTGCCACATCTGTAAATTGGCTGTCAGTATCAGTAATCAACACTCATACATTTCCTACATTCTGGACTCTCGATAATACGACATACAGTTGACCATGACTAAATACGGGACGTGGCAAGTACAATCCAATAGTCTCCATAGTCTGCCCCTGCGCCTTGTTTATTGTCATGGCGAAAGCTGCTCTAATAGGAAATTGTACTTGTTGTAATTGGAATGGCAAGTATTAAGCGCTCGACACTAAAGGGATCCGTGGAATGAGGACTCTACTCCCAATATTCGTACTGGTAACTATCTCTGCGTCTAAGACTTGTCTACCCAATCTACGAATGATGAGTCTCGTACCATTGCACAATCCTTTGTGCGACGCGATAGACCGCAACAACATCACTATCATGCCAACCTTCAACACCAATCTATGTGGAGGACATCCACTCGGTTGCAAGCTGTTCAAAAACTCTACTGGGTACACATCAGAGTCATCACGCTCAACCATGCTATCAACACTATATAATGTGCAAGCATCACCAGGAGTACAAGAAATTTTTGTTCTTTAGCTTATAAATGAGATCTTCAAGACAAATCTACTATACACCCAATGTTTCATGTAAGTAAGTTGATATGAAGGTGATATAATTGGATATGATGAGGGTTTATCGCTCAGTGTATTTTTCGTACCTGAAAGAGTCCTCAAACCTAGCGATAATTGAAAAAACATTCTATTTTCGAGTGCTTGATTAGGTGGAAAAGATGTAATGAGGATGATTATTCATGGGAGAGAGTTAAAAGCTTATAGAAAAATTTTCCAAGTTTTGCTTTTGAGAACAAAATTAGTTTAGGGGCAAAAGAATGTTATGTTCATGTCTTGTATATGGGATTTAGCTTAATCTTAGACTTGGATACATGGTACTCTAGTACAAAAAATTATTGGTTAGCCTTGTTATTCTGAATTAGGCCAGAAGTGTAATTAATAACCTTGTGATGACTCAATCACACATCTAATGACATGTGGAGCTATTGCATGAGTTAGGATGACTATTGACATGGTGTAGAGTATCAATAGTAATGACTTACATGTATGAAAATATTGTATGCTTGCATGGGAAGATGCATCGATAATGCATGGGCATTTTCCTCTAGGAGAAACTCGCCTTACTCCCATTCGTGTTGTGGGATTTCACTGCCAATGTTAGGCTTTTTCCTCACCATGGGATCAACATAGGAGAGGGAATAACTTAACAAGGTGATATGATGATTTAAAACTTGTAAGGGCTTTTCATATAGAGTCAAAATATCTTCTCTCATACAACAATTCTCTCAAGATACACTCCTAGTCTATATTATACATTAGACGGCATCTTTATACTTAACACCAAAGAAAAAAACTTCAAGAGATAAACACTCGTGGTTCTTCTTACAACTATGAGATATCATTCCAAGGCACACAACAAAAGAGGCATAACCCAATAGAATTCTCAAAAGATAGTATGAATCAAATTGTAGTGTGAATAATACCTGGAATTTTTTGACGACTCCCAATCCAAGTGACTTGCTAAGAAATCTGAGACCCTAGATCTCATCTTTGTCAACTTAGCCTTTTAATGACTAAAAGCGAGGTCTTCCTCTAGTCGTTCCCTTAACACATTATAAAAAATCACTTTGACAGCCTGCTCTGTCAGCGATGGATGGCAAAACAGGGTGCTCACTCATTCTTTGTGAATGATGGATCATTGGAATACTTGCAAATGAATCTTCTGTCTACGATAGAAGGCAAAGACAGATTGCCTACTCATAGAACCTTTGAATGTCTCCCTGTCTGCGATGGATGGCAAAAACAGGTGTGTGTGTCTTTGTAGCAACGATGGCTCAGTTCAGAATGATGCTCACGTGTCTAAGATGATGCATAGGTGGAGATGTGTGAGTAGTGTTTTGCTTCATACTTAAGAAAATAAATCATCAGATTCACCAAGATCCAAGGAGCAATCCTAAGCATTTCAAAATTCTACATATGCATATATATTCAAAGTTGCATCTATTTTTATCTTAAATTTTTGTTATTTTCTTTTCTTTTCTTTCATTTAGAAGATACCAAAACAGACCACCCAGTAGAATCTTGTTGTATTGTAGATAGTGCAAACATCATACTATCTACATTCTAACTGACTCTGAATTCTTTCAAGAATTCCTAATAGAACTCTTCAAGTGTAGTAATAGAGGCCTTAGGGAGATTGTTCTACCATCTCTTGGATGTTCCTACCATTAGAGGAGTTTAGAATTCAATAAAGACCCTTCAATGATTGCCACATAGGCTGCCCGAGTTTACAACTCGGGCAGCCAAATAATATACAGTTAAAAAGAAATTGAACATTTAGTGATGTTAAATAAATTAAAGGCAAACGTTTTTACCCTTGGACATGTCTAAGATTAATGTTTTAAAGGGGGGATTCCCATACAAAATAAATTGTAAAATTTTGATGTTAAAGAAGAGAAGGGGGAAGATTAATGTCTAAAAGGGGCGTTCAATACAAAATAAATTTTAAAATTTTGATGTTAAAGAAGAGAGGGGGGGGGGGGGGGGGGGGGGGGGGGGGGGGTAGCTGCACGTCGGAGCCTGGGCCCAGGCCACCTCGGGCGCATGGTGTAGGGCTGGGTCCCCCTCCGAACTGCTAGGTTGATAGAGGGCGCGGCGCCAGCGCACCATTTCTTTTTTTTTTCATGAGGGGGCTGCACATGGGACTAGGTGCCCCCTTCGGAGCATTGGGCACCGAACATGGCCTATGCCCTGAAGTGAGGTGCCAGGCCCCATTGTTCGTTGTGCCCTCCCCCAAATAGACCGGGTCGTGCACATCAGGGCTCGGACCCGGGCCACCCCAAGCGCGGACTGGTGAGCCGGGCCTCCCCTCCTGGCCACCAAGGTGATAGAGGGCGCCCTGGCACCCAAGCGCCAGCACGCCCTTTTGTTTTTTTTTAAGGGGCCTGGCACTAGCCCTTCGGAGCACTAGGCATCGAACGCGGCCGGTGCTCCAAAGTGGGATGCCAAGTTCGCCCCCCCTCCATATTCCTTCTCCCAATCCCATGTTTTTAAACCCTTCTCCCAATCCAATGTCTTAACAACATTTTAGATTTTATTTTATTTTTCTATTCCTCTTTTTTATGTTGATTTAAAAAAAAAATTGCCCCAGACTTCTGGATAGTTTTTTTACATTATGTAAAAGTACACATGTACTTTTATTACTGGTTCAAAAAAGGTTCAAAAGATTGAAAAAATATAAAAAGCATCTTCTTAAAGGGTCTTTTTTGAACCCAAACTTACTCTAATGCAAGGTAGTGCACTGCAAACAACATCAGTCTATGCATAGGGTTAAAAATTCTCTTGATAGACATAATCATCTCAAAATCATCAATGCGATTGTGTACATCCTCATCACATGTGCCATGAAATAGGGATAGTGATTCTCGTATTTTAGGTATTGCCTCAGTGTCATCGGGAAAAACTATTGGCTCAGTGACTCTTCTCACCCTTGGTGTAGCAAGTCCAAGAATAGGAGTTTGTATTTCGGAAGAGATTGTCATCTTCCTTTAGAACTATGTTTTCCATATCAGATACTATCTCTTCAAGTTTTTCATCCACCATGGTCTCATCATCAAATATCACAATTTTATTTTCAGCTGGTGAACTATCAATCCCTTCAATCAACTCATCAAGACCTACTTTGGGATCATCCTCTATTTCAAATTCTCATCCATATATTATTTTGAAGATTCTTGTATCGATAATTCTAGCCTAATGTCATTCAAACTAGGATCAAAAGGGATCACTCTTTCCACGATGGAATCTCCCTCACTATCAAGTGGCTCAAATTTACTCAACAAGAGTGCTATGGCTAGTAGGAAATTTGACAAGGCTCCTGCTAAGTCCTCAATGGAAGTTGACTTAATTGATAAACCAAGTATTTGCAATGAAAATTTTATAGGTCTTGTAGACTCATCCACTTCTATCTCTGATGGAGAGCATCCTCAAGCGATAGATCTTGTGTACTTCTTTTTATGACAAGTGTTGATTTATGGTCTGGAGAATAAGGTGTTTGTAATGAAAAATCTATAGCTAGGTATAGATCAGATAGAAATTCCTCCAACTCTGTATTTGTATCTATGGCTTGATTTGAATTACTAGATAATAATGTCTCTAAAGATTCATTCAATAATGGCACCGTAGACTCTGGACTCTCAATGAATACTATTTGCTTCTCCTAGATGTCTATGGACATTCGGTCAATATCAAGCAATGCACTTAGCTAGTCAAAAGGTAGTTCACTCCACCCATTTGTCAACGGCTCACTAGTCAAACTAGTGGATTGGTCTATCTTGTCAAGGAAGGGATTAGATACGTTATGGCTCAAGGGGATAGTCAAAATCTCTGCACTTGCGAGATGATTTGGCATTCCAAATTCATGGCCCATGTGTTGGGTACACATTTTCTACACCTATGTATCCAAAATACTCATATAGCAGGCCCTCATCCATGGCTCTTCCTATGTGATAATCATTAGTGGTATATTTTGAGTGCAAGTCTAATTTCAAGTTTGAGTGATCAGTATTGAATCTCTATCTACTTGTACGACTATGTCTAGTAGCTTTCGGGCTGTCTTGTTTCCACTCCTATCCTATTTTATGCTCTAGTAGGCAGATTCGTGAGGGTGTTTATCGCTCCAAAACTCTTTGGACTAGTATTCCCCTACGCTTTTCGTCTCTTTTTTGAATTCGACAAGTTCTTTCTAGATGGCCTACCCTATCGTAGTATCCACATATTGTATTCCAACAATAATTAGTGGCATGATCCTCTTGGCTGTACCGACACAATAGTATGGACTCATGGGCATAGTGCTGATTGATCAACTCTTGTTGATTTCTAAGTTGTCTCACATCTAGATTCAAAGCTAGCAATGTTGCATGCATATCTCCCATATGTTGTTTGAACACCTCTACAAATCATGACGCTCATTCTTAACCTTGTCATAAGGGTTCGTTGAATGGCCTTGCCTAGATACTAGGTACCCACGTAAGAGTACCCCTAGCCAGGTGAAGAAGTCAATCGATCGTAGGCATAGGGTCCTCATTTGGATCACAGCTAGTCACCTATGAGATTTGTTGGGCCCGTAGGATGCCAACCATAAAGAGTCTAGATCAATAACACATCTATGATCCTCTTTATCAATTCCTCTTAATAATGACTCATCATGTGATATTCAGTCATCAACTCCAAGAATGCTCCTGGCACTCTGTTTGTGGGATCAACACACATCATTGTGTGATGCTAACCACCTCAACCTTTTGTATTAGAATAATTATATTTCAAAACAAATGTGCCACAAGTCAAAAGATATCAAGCATGTGGCTGACGGCCTAAACAACGTACTCATTCGATCACCAAATTCTCAAGACATTCCATTGGTATGATAACTACCTTTCAGCCAACATTCTCTTCTCAAGTTACTCCCCGCAGACGCACCAAATTTCTTAGGCCTCACGGATCATCGAACATGTATACTTTGTAGACCACTGACATGGATAATTACTCTTCCAAACAACATTCTCTGAAAAGATTTCGGCTCCCGGCAGACGCACCAATATTGTTAGGCTTTTTCCTCACCATGGAATCACATAGGGGAGGGAATAACTTAATAGGGTGCAGCATTTTAAGTATCATGCTGCTACAAGAATGGTTGTACATGTCTCAAACTTGATTCTGGACTGGCGATCCCTGACATGTTTTATCAACCAGATCGTGCCTTCACAACTAATAGAGGGTTTCCAAGCCTCTAGTGATATGGCTGATGAAGGGTTATACAAAGGGGTATACGATCATTCTTAATTTCATTCATATCTCACTTGTCTATAGAGTTCTAGAGCTACTATCCAATCATACTCATCGAAGATCTCTTCCATAGTTATTTCAAACATTAGTACTATTGGGTGAACCTGGTGACCGTATTGGGACTTCTAGCGAGGATTCTGTTACTTCTAGCGAGGGTTGTGTTACTTCTAATTAGCGGGTGGATAAAGCATCAATCAGGCACCGAGTTCTATCAACAGTGAGTTCGTGGATCTCAAAATAGCTAAAGTCTCCACAATGCTGCAATCTACTCAAGATGTCACCAGGGTATAGACAGTGATATAACTCAGGAGAATAAAAATAATAACTCAAAATCCCCCTTCGGATCACTTGGCAGATATCACCAAAAGACGGTATCGATATTTGTCATACAGTTCTCTAATCTGCTTTAGGTAGCAAAATATAATGGTGCTTGAGGTTTTCTCTAGTCAATGGGATACTGGAGTGTCTAACATCTACACTTTCATCGGAATTCTATCCTCTAGAATAGGATCATAATTATGATATCTCTCATTCTTCGCAGGTATATGATAGGTAAAATGCAAGGCTCAGTCGATTCCATTATCTCCTCGAGTCTAGCTGCTCCTAAAAGAGACACTATACATTGACGGTACTTAATTTTCAACCCTACTAATAGGACAATATTCAAATGCGATGTATTAGTATAAGGAATGTGAGGTCCTAGCGGAAGGTTTGGATAGAACATCTTCCCCAAAGATAGCTCTGGATTTGTGATGCATGGAATATCTCTCCTATAATGATCTTTTCTCACTTTCTCAAGACAATGCAAGGCACACCTCACTCTCTAGAAAAGGATTAGAACACGAACAACTCGAGAGTGACGATAATCTATAATGGGCAAAATAAGAGGCTTTGGGGATCTCATGATTTCACTCAGACATGTGACTCCTAGGATAGATATAATCCTTTGTCAATGTATCAAATTTGAACCAATCAGTATATTGATGATCAAATATGATGTATTGGCATAGGAAATACCTAGTCCTATGAGAAGATTTAACCGCAAAATCTTTTAGATTTTCATTGAGATGGTTTTCGAGAGTGTCCTAAGTCATTTGCCCAGTAATCTCCACAATTCTCAACAAGAGTTGTAAAGTTTTTCTTTCCACTCTCTAATGATTTAGTACACCCATCTCTTTGTGTGCAACCCTCAAACATCTTGGTTTCTAGATGTGTGATAGTGAATGACTAGGAACCGTGTATTTCAACGAGGTATCCTAGCCACTGTGGTCCTATGTAGACATGCCAGTAGGTTGAGATTTTAGCTCTAAATGGTATATTTCAACCATATCGAGTATAGACCTACCTCTAGTATTCCAAGGAGATAGGGTGAAATTGCCATTTAGCATAAAGAGACACACATACGATTCAAACTTCGAGTTTTATACTCTAATAACAATTTTGATATGATGATTTAGAACTCGAAAGGGCTTTTCATATAGAGTCAAAAAAACTCCCCTCATGCAACAATTCTCTCAAGATACACTCCTAGTCTATATTATCCATCAGAGAGCATCTTTATACTTAACACCAAAGAAAATATATACTTCAAGAGATAAACATTCATGGTTCTTCTTACTTTGAGATATCACACAACAAAAGAGGCACAACTCATAGAATTCTTAAAAGATAGTATTAATCAAATTGTAGTGTGAATAATACCTGAAATTTTTTCGATGTCTAAGAAATCTAAGACCCTAGATCTCCTCTTTGTCAACTTAGCCTTTTGAATGACTGAAAGCAAGGTCTTCCTCGGGTCATTCCCTTAACACATTATAAAAATTGCTTTGACAGCCTCCTCTGTCAACGATGGATGGCAAAACAGGGTGCTCATTCATTCTTTGTGAATGATGGATCAGTAGAATACTTGCAAATGGATCTTCTATCTGCGATAAAAGGCAGAGACATATTGCATACTCATAGAACCTTTGAATGCCTCCCTGTCTGCGATGGATGGCAAAAACAGGTGTGTGTGCCTCTGTAGCAGCGATGGCTCAGCTTAAAACGATGCTCAGACAGTACTCTAATCCGCTTTCAAGAACATGCTCAGAACAACAGTAGAGTTGACAGCTAAAAACAGAAGGGAATCTCTCTTAGAAGGCAGCTTTGAAGGGTAGAATTAGAATTCTCACTCATTTTCTTCTACCATTGGGTCAGAAAAATAACTTCAATGATCCCCTCCATCAACGATGAAATTTGAGTAGGTGTACATACTTCTTTAGCAGCGATGGCCCTGCTCTTAGTTAAGCTCAAAAATATCTCTTGTCCTCAGCGATGGTCCAGAGAGCAGATGTCAAGATCAATGATGGATAGCAATCACCTCTCAGAAGCTCACTACTGGCAGCGATGGCGGTGGTAGAGCACTATATAATGTCTTCTCTATCAGCAGGGTAGAAGTTCATGCAATGATTTCTCTGCTCAGCGATGAAGGGGCAGAAGTAATACACTCATTTCTTTATGATAAATCCATGAACTAGTCTCAGATGGCTTCTTCATTCACTCATTGAAGTATTCAGATGGTCCTTCTGTCAGCGATGAAGGCAGAACCCATTCACAACTTATTCAACGATGATGGGGCACACACCTGCCTCTGTCTCTCTTAGAATGCACGGTTATGTCAGCGATTTGCAGAGGAACTGTTGCCATTGGGCTGATGCGATTCTTTTCAAATTCTTTGGTCTCAGATTTTTTCATTGGGTCCAAGGGAGAAATACGTCCTGCAAAATCTAAGTGCAAAATCTTATATATCTGACTACATCAGCCCAAGTAAAAACTTTATGACCAATTCTAAGGCCACTCTATTTAAAACCTTTGTAGTTCTTTTTGGTCGAACTAGGACCCTTTGGCATGGGCTATACTGACCAAATTTGTGCCGGTCACACACTGATTTAATCAACTTATATAGAAACCATACAAAATATTTTATAAAACTTTGAAAATTAGCTCCATTTTGTGTGCTGAAAAATCGGCTAGAGCCACCTTCCTTGGCTTATATTTCCCCCAAAGAATATTCTAGTCAGCTCTCTCTTTGTACACATGCATCCTATCATGTGGCTTGGGGGGTAATTCTATTAGAGATTGATAGTAACTTTGCTCCATTGTTATTTTTTTGTGTGTGTCTTGTAAGTAGGATCTTGAGGTATTTTTCATTATAGTAACAACCTACTCGACATGTTTATAGCCATTGGACAACTTCATTACCCCTTTGAGAACGTGCATGCAAAGTCTACAACGTAGGAATTTCTTCTATTAAAAACCATGTTTTGACTCTTCTTCTTCTTTTTTTAACATTTTATGAGGGATCTCATCCACATGCAAGTACAATCTAATTTTAATCACTCCGAATTAACCTCATGCAAGTATTGAAATTTTGGATATCACCTCTTAATGATTGTTTCTAGCCAAAACTGTCAAATTATGACCAAAACATAGTCAAGATATGATCTCGATGGCATAACTAGCATGAAATCATTAGGAACCTATCATAAGTACTAAAAAATGGCAAGGAATTTTTTGAAAATCACTAACATACACAGTACGTTTGATAAATATTTTCAAGCTAAAATAGTAAATACTAGTAAGAAAACCATAAAAAATAATCAAAAATCAATATAAATTACAGTTACATATATGGAGAAAGTTCATAACACTAATCTTAAGGCCTAAGAATGATCAAGATCCTGAGAAACCACTTGGAGGTCAAATCAACCACCAGAAAGAAAAGGCAAAGAGCCTACTACCAAAAAGCTACAAAGCAAAAACTTGTCTCCACCTTATGATCGATGCAAGCCTGGAGCTGTGATACCACTATAAAGATCGCCAAGTGTAGATTCTAAAGATCCTATTGTGAATGCCAAAAGGATATTTGTGGAGCCAAACCACCAACCAAAGAGGAACTGGAGATCAAAACTCGACTTCACCCCGAGCCACAGTGATTGAACACAAGAGAGGAGAGGCAATTGAATTTTAAAATCTGGATGTGGAGTAGGGTAAATTTTTGTAGGTATACAGAGACCCAAAAAAGCCTAGGAATTGTCTTTCTAGAACCCTAATCATTGAAAAAATATATTCAGTTGCCATTGATACTCATATGCATGCATATAGCCACCAAACACCATACACTACTCCACA